>JBCFYV010001001.1:23783179-23806703 GCA_039000515.1 Timema cristinae | reverse complement strand
ATTGAAGTATTTTATGAACATAAGGGGGCTAAAAGCTCGTTTTTTGTTCTTTACTATTTTTTTTAGCACCGCGTATTACACCCTTTGGGGTTTAACGCTTATGTACTAATTATGCTTATGTGTTGGGGAGGATGAAGGTTGAATTTAAAAATAATTGCACCAATATTTGCGTGGATTGCGAGTAGAAAACCATTTGGGAAAACCGGCCTCAGCACACCCGCCCAGGATCGAACTCCGATCTCCCTGTCATCGGGGTCTAGTCTATTGAGAAAAGAAAGCGCGTTAGACCATGCGGCCACCGAAGCAGGTGTTTCTTTACTACTACTACTACTACTACTACTACGTTTCAATACCACTAATATTGTTACTGTTATTATTATTCTTTTTCATTTACTCAGTTGAAATTATTTTACAGAATAATATTGAAAATTTTGTTTTGGAAAATTTTCCGGAAAAAATATAGGGAAAATTTTCCGAAACGGAAAAGTTTCCGTCTCACATTTTCTGGGGGGTCGTTAAAAAGCCGGTGGTTAGGGTGGATGGCTACAACTTCATAGATCGGGTTTTCGGTTCCAGGAGAGGGTAAAATGACTTTGTGTGTGTGACTTAATTATACTACTAATAAACCAAATTCCAGGAGTTAGTTGGGAGTCTTGTTCAGAGTTGATCTAACGGGTGATAAACCGGGATTTTTTTTTACACAATTAACGCTCGAACCAGAAAATATATAAAGTGCTTTTACATTCATTTGGCAAAATTAATTTTAATTTAAAAAAAAAGTTAAACTGTTTTTACTGTTCCCAACTCCATTGGTTTTTTAAGTATAATACAGAAAACCGCCCACGATTTTGACGCCCGTGTTCGAGCCGTACTACCTACCAATGTTTGGTGAGGTGTTGCTGTTCTAGGTAGAGTAGTTTTATCATTTAACACTTATCGAGAGCTCTAGAATTTCATTAGTTTGTTAATCATGTGCAAATATAATTTACATGCTTTAGAGAATGCAAGTTAAATGCACTAAAATTTAGGGAAACTCTATTAATTTTTAATCCTCCCCACAGTAAACTACCCCTAGTTTTAGGGTTTGATATCTAATACCAAAACATTCCTCGGAGAAACTTTATAAATACTCTATATACCGAGTTTTAGCCCGATCGGTAAAATGGTTTCAGTCAAACAACATTGCGAAAATCACTTTTTTCGGTTTCGAGGTATCATTAAACGACGACATTTTTCAAAGTCTCGAGTCAGATTTTTTCTGACAAGAATAATTATTCTTCGTTCTCCGAGGGGTCGAGAGAGAGAGTAAATATGTGATGATGGGATGACCCAAGCCTTTTGGCACCTTGAGTAGCCCACGGTGTGCTGCGGTGACTAATGTGGGCGCCTCCACCTCAGCCGACATGACAACAAGAGAGAGGGGGAGGGCAGACCAGTTTTTATTGTATTGTGGCGGGTAGAGTCTACTCTAGAGAGTTCAAGGCAGAGCACGAAAGCGTGTCGGAAGGCTGACGGCGCCTCTTGGCTGCCTGTGGCGGCGACCTTCACCAAATTGCTTCTAGCCTTTGGGTATATTTAAAATATCTAACCCCATCTATTGTAGGAGGGGTGATAGGTAGGTAAGTAACGGCAGAAAGTTCTTTATGGCGAACATTGGCTGTAAGTCACTAATGTCAACTTCTTCTGTGAATCTGTCCTTAGACAGGTATTAAAATGATGGTGATAGGTGTAATGAGGGGGACCGGATGGAACTAGCTCAAGATGGGGATAGAATATAATGGATGGAATGGAAAGAATAGCTAAAGATGGGGAATAGTAAAAACAAATGGAAACTTAGCTTTTGAAAAATAATAAAGTGGTAGGGAAAAATATAATATCACCACGTCCTTGAAATAAAATACTAATTTGGTTTTGAACCCGGACCTATACGTCCCAGGCAAACCGGACTAGACTAGACTAGCCTGGCATTTTAGTCCCCGTGTACTTCTATGTGGATATGAGCTTAGTCCGGTGGATGACGGCGTCGCTACACCGACGCATTTAAACATGAGGACGATATGACTGCAACGGTAAAGCAGCCAAGATTTACATCCGACCACTTAGTCAAGGTCTTTGTTTTAGAGGGTCCTGTTGATATCAACCGATATGGTCTAGTAATCAACACTTTTCTCTCTAGCAAGTTTAATTGCACGGGGGACATAAAGTTGATGCCTAGAAATGTTCTTTAGCAGATCTTAGTTCCGACTTTACAGAGAATCATGAAAAACACATATAGCTGTCGTGTTTTAACCTCCTGATCAAACTACCTTGCTGACAGCAGTTGTTGGCACCTCTTCTCATATCCAGTTGTTGTTGGCCTCAGTCATTTGAATAACTGCAGTTATCTGAAGCTTTCGCTGAATCTAGGAGAATATGAGTTCATATCTTCCACAACCGTCTTTGCTACATTAGGTCACTCCAGTCTCCCAAATCTCTGGCCTGATTCCGCTCTCAGGTGCAAGTAATGCCCAATAAATGAACCTGGTATTATAGCTACGTGCCCAATAAATGAACCTGGTATTATAGCTACGTTAGGTTGGTAGGATAATCAAGTCTCGTGGATTACTGTGGGCAGGACATGCAGTGCGAATGGGAGAATCTAGAACCTTGTTCAGGATATTGACTGGTAAACCCAATGGGAAGAGATCATTGGGAATACCTAGACGCAGATGGGAGGATAACATTAGAATGGACATGAAAGATTAGGGTGTAATGAGGTGGACTGGATATAACTAGCTCAAGATAGGGATAGGGTGTAATGAGGTGGACGGATAGAACTAGTTCAAGATGGGGATAGGGTGTAATGAGGTGGACGGATAGAACTAGCTCAAGATGGGGATAAGGTTTAATGAGAGGGAATAGATAGAACTATCTCATGGGGATAAGTTGTAATGAAAGGGATTAGATAAAACTATCTCAAGATAGGGATAAGGTGTAATGAAGGGATTAGATAGAACTATCTCAAGATAGATATATATATGTGGCATACTTTTATTAAGTGCGGCAGTTAAATTTCAAACTTCTTATGCCAAAGAGTAAGTAAGAAAGTAAGGGCTATTACTTATTAGCCTACAGCATATTGGCTGTAGAGTAATAAAGGTTTTGCAATGTTTATTGTTTTTTTATGATTAAGTTATGAAAGTCACTTGTTAACTAACATGTTTTGCTCCAGCCCACCATAATATTTATACAGGTTTTCATCTTTATTGCAAAATATTAATTAATAAAACAAAATAAAACATTTTATAATAACCTTAGAGATTTTTTTATCATATATATTTGTGTAAATGCAAATAAAATTATATAGCATATATCAGGCTGTAAATGCCGTAAATTTTTTTTTAACGACGATGTAAATATAGTCCAAGCTCATCAAAGTGCACTTAAATACATTGGAAGTAGGTTTACTATGTTAATACAATCACTGGCTTATCCAAACTTTACCTAAAAACTATTTTAATAAAAACGTTTAGAAATATTTTCTATTTTAACGTCTATTTAAAGAGAATTTATTACATTTATTTCAATTCTTAGTTTATAAAGAAACAAATTAATTTGTTGTTTTTATATTACCATTTCAAGTCTCTAAAAAAAAAAAAGTTGAATAATTATTTTTTCAAATATAGATGGTCAAGTATCGGAAGTAAATCAAGAATTGGTAATAAAAAAAAAAATCAAATCTTATAAGGACTATATATTATTGCAGCTACCTTCATGCATCTTTTAACACTTGATAAAAGATGGAGAATTTATAAATACAAGTATAAAATCAAGTTTGGACCATAATACTGAAAGAAGTGGCATTGCCATCAGTGTGTATTCAATTAGGTGACCTGGTGGTCTAGGGGTAAGGTGTCGAACTTTGTGTTGGGGCTCCGGGGTTCAATCCTCGGTCCCAGCACAGATTTATATGTTTGCCAAACCCTTCCTTCACCTCTGACAAGACGTGTGTTAATCACAACTTGTGAATGTGTGGAATGCCAGGCCTCCACCGTGGTTCGGATCCCACGTTAAACTGTAGGTCTCAATTTCACTCTCACAATCACCCTACCATTACACATTAGCGTAAGTGCGTTAACCCGAAGGGTAGTAAGACGCGGTGCTAATATAATAATAATAATAATAATAATAATAATAATAAAATGTATTCAATTTGATTCCCATTACGTTTTTTTTGCTAATTCCCAAATTGTGTTAAATACTGCTAGTCCCTACTCACGTCCCACAGATTATTACGGTAATCTATTTCAAGTGGCTGGCGCGTTAGTGTGAGATCTGATAAAGTTGTAATGAGCAAGACAGTGTCTTGCAGCTAATGACGGTACTTACCCGGAGAGTTGATCTGCGCATGCGCGTGAATCGGCACAATCTCTGAGCTGCGGCCCAGGGCTATAGGGTATGTAGGAAGTAGATTTTATATTAAAAAAATTGTTTTCAATATTGATAACATATAACTACCTATATTATTAGTGTTATGGAACAGTATCATATCACATGACTTGACGTATGAATACGTGAAAGTAAATATTGTTAATGAGATAGTAGAGGAAGCAAGACTGAGATGGTGAGGGCATGTAATGAGGACGGAGAAGGAGAGGATGCCAAAGAGAATGACGGAAATGGAGTAAATAGAAGACCAAAAAGAGATGGGAGGAGCAGATAAGAGAAAGTGTTTAAGTGAGAGGAGAAGAATGGTGGAAGGACAGAAGGAGATGAGACATTTGATAAACTGACCCGTCCACAGGCTGGAAACAGTTGATGGATGAGATCTTGTAACTTTTCCAAATGTCAAATAAGGCCTTTCTTATAAAAACTAGACTGTAACTAGTTCTACAATCTATAATATGACTGAAGGTTAAAAGTGAACTAATTACCCACAGTACTAGTTCTGAAGAGAGTTATTCAAGAGGTTGGTATCTGCATCCCTTTATTTTAAATAAAAGATATGTATTTGAGAATTTTATTGACACTAGGGAATTAAAAGTGTGGTGAAATTATCACCATAATTGTCTGTTATTTTAGAGACGTGCCAATATTTAGTGCTCACAAACGTCGTTAAGGAAAAGGCCCTCAAAATAATCAAATAAACGGATAAAAAACCAACAGTAAATCTAATAGAGAAAGCACAGATGTTTGAGGATGATAGGGAAATAATAAACGCGCAATGGAATGAGGAGTGAAACGATTCAAGTCACTGACAAATTTTTTTCCCCCATTTAGTAAACTTTTTTTTTTCGCGTTTCTTTAATGGAAGGTAACATCTTTTCACCGATGACAAGGGGATGACATTGTTGCGGGTGGCTGTTTAATAAAAAGAGAGGTAATCAATAAAACAACCATCTTAGGTGAGTATTTTGTTAAAGTGAGAACTGTTTTGGTGGGACAAATAAGTTAGCTGCAACGCACTATTTCATGTCGATGCCTGTAAAGTGATAGGCCTACCTACATGTTTTATTTACGTCATATTGAACGTTTTGAAATAATTTTTAACAAAAAAATTACTGTAACCTATTTATTTAAGGCGATATATCTACGATAAAAAAACAACTCTTAATTCACTGCTTATCAGTACAGATTACTCGATAAACCAATGTTTATAACTGAAGACCCACATATTTTACTTTAAAGATAGTTTTAAATTAAAAAACAATAATGACATATATGCCGTATGACAAGATTATTATATCGATTCTAAGAAGTGATTGTAACTCATACTTTTCCTTCTTCTGAGTTCTACTACCCATTCAGGCTATACACTTGTGTACTGATTACGCTAATGGGTTAAGAATAAGAAAGGTTGAAATTAGAGGAGCATGGGAAAAAAAAAAAAAAAAACCACCCTCAGTACACATGACGGGGATCGAACCACTATCTCCCCCGTCATTGGCAGTCTAGACTAACATGAGAGTAGCTCCTTAGACCATGCGGCCACTGAAGTGAGTCATAAAATGTTGCTGTCAGGCTTTATTATATTATTATTATTAACATCATCATCATTAGCACCGCGTCTTACTACCCGTTCGGGTTATACGCACTTAAAAAAACGCTAATGTGTAATGGTAGGGTGATTGTGAGATGAAATGGAGGACCTACAGTTTAACGTGGGATCCGAACCACGGCGGAGGCCTGTGCTGTCAGTCTCTAGCTATCTAGTAAGTGGTGACTACGGTCAGTGTGACGTCACCATCCACCCACCTCTTTCGCGAGCTGTAAAGTGTGCTATTATTATAAACGTGCCTTCCTTGACATTACGTTATACGTGACGTCATAGGGAACATCATTCGCCATGTGGTTTGGTTTGTTTGCCGGCAAGTTTACTTTCATTCAACGAGTATTTTACAAAGGTCATCTCCGGTCGTCAAACAAATGCGCATATACCGGCTTTAAAAAATAACAGTAATCTTCGGAAAAGGATAAACAACCAAATTAAAAGCAGCTTCATTACCCAATTTAACGAGTTGTGATATTCCGTATACTAGTAGTAAAAATGTCCCCGAAAATAATTTAGTGACCTGTGTGAGTTTTTCTTTAAAGACTCACAATACTCTAGCACATAAATGTTATGCTGGTGCTTTTAATATCATAAGTAGCTTTTATTTTTTTATTTAGCACGCGTCTTACTACCCGTTTGGGTTATACGCTTAAGTACTAATTACGCTAATGGATTAGGAATTGGGAAGGTTGAATTTAGAGGAAGTGGACCCGCATTTGTGGAGGAGGAGTGGAAAACTATTTAGGAACACACCCAGTTCACCCGACCGAGATTTGAACCTCGTTCTCCCCGTCCTCAGCAGTATAGCTCAACACGACTAGCGCTTAGCTAACTATGCCACCGAGGCGGGTTAAGTAGCTTTTAAATCATAAAATTGGTCATGAGCTGGAATTGACAAAGTAATCATAATAAATACAAATAAATAATGAATGGTCCTATACCTATAATATGGACACAAGTGTATTATGTATAAAGCAGTAAAACAATTAAGATATTTTGAACAAGGATCAACCAAGCACACTGATCACACCACTATTAAATACGTTTCTAAAGTAAATAATATGTAACTTAAATTGTAGTTTCAATTGCAACACAAAGATAAATCTTAAATATAATTCAATTAATATGATGTCATTTTACACCAGCTTTAAATTATTACAGATTCCTAAGTGATGTTCAGCGCCTAGGCTGTGTAAGCCTAGGCGCTGAACTCTCTTTTGGATGGTTTGTGAATCGTCCATCTAAGAATTCCAAAGATGAGTCTTTAACTCTTTTGGAATATTTTTAGTAGCTGCGTCTTCGTGTGCTCTCTCTCCTATCAAGAACTCTCTTCTGACTGATTTTGAGAATGATACATTATTCAGACAGTAAATGACCAAAGAGTTTACACCAGATGCATCTATAAGGCCATAAAATACGCAAAGTGAGCATCATCTAGTCTTTCTGGCAACTGTTTTTGAGTGACATAGCTGATCGGATGTTCCACTTTACAGTTTTCTTGTTCTTCAAATCGACTGGAAATCTATAGTTGATAGTAGGATAACTGCTTTATTTCTTTTAGGAACAAATTACACTATTGTAGATGTTTCACTTAAAACACACATTCCGATGAGTTAGTAATCTTACCTTTGATTTTCACCATTTGAGGTTGAATGTCGTTTTTTTTGTTTTTTTTGTGCATATTACGGTGAAATTGACTTAAAAAATGTAATTAGATAGTTCACAAGTGTGAACTAGTTGTCCATCTCAGTGTCTATTTGTTTCTTGTATACTCTGTCATATTTAAAACATACTGTGTTAGAATTGATAGGTTTGTAGAAGATATTTCTTCCACTGTCAGTTATTTATTTGTTGACGCCATGACCCAATCTGAATTTTTTTTAACTCAAAATTAAACCAAAATACACTATATACCATTTTAAAACAATTATACACAACTAAACACTTCACAGAAAATAAAATTGCAAATGTTGACATTGATATTTTCATAGCACAAAGCCACCGTGGGGTAGTGTGGGACCCAATTGCTCAAAATAATCTTTAAAAACAACTGATCCCTTCTACTTTGACCTCTACGAGAGCAATGAAGGTAGACAAGGCATCAACGCTTTAGATTGCTTAGCTATTGCGCAAACCTGTTTCAAGTAAAGTGAGCCGGGTAGCCGGCGACCCCACAGCGTGCTTCTAGGGTTAAAAATGAAATGAGTCAGTAATAAATTTAGTTAAAGTATAGATGCAAGGGCGTAAAATGTATCGAACTATACTTTAGTAGGCCACTATTTACACACGTTTAATATTTACAGCTGTATACTTTTTAAATAAATAACTGTAAGCTTCCATTTGACTCATCTTCAGAGCTTTATATTGTACTTAGTATTTATTTTTATTAAAATGGTGATCTGTGGTGGGTGTGGTGTGGTGTGGTGTCTCCCCTTTTAGTGCATACCTGAAAAGAGTTGTGTGTTGCCTTTATAATTTTTGTTAGCACCGTGATTTACTACCCGTTCGGGTTATGCACTAATTACACTAATGGTTTAGGAATCGGGAAGGTTTAATTAATAGGAAGTTAATCTGCTTTGCGTTGAAGGAGAGTGGGAAAACCAACCTCAGTGCACATTACCTGGATTGTATCCCGATCACCCCGTCCTCGGTAGTCTGGTTTAAAACGAGAGTAGCGCGTTATACCACGCGGCCACCGAAGCGGGTTTGCCATTGTTTACACCCCACCCCCCGCCAAAATGGTAGATTCATACACTAGCCTATAGTTTATAACTTGTAATGTGAAAGGTGAAATGGATCAGTCACAAGCCGTAGGTCGCCAACTAGTGAACGACCAACTCCAAGATGTAGTTCGCTAACTAGTGAACAATCAACTCCAAGATGTAGGTCACCAACTAGTGAACGACCAACTCCAAGATGTAGGTCGCCAACTAGCAATCCGATTTGAGTGCTGAGATTACGCTATTAACTCGTGAATGATCGACTTCATGTCTAGGTAGCAAATTAGTATACGATCGACCTCAAGATGTATGTCGCAAACAAGTGAATTATCAACTTCATGCTTTAGATCGCAAATTAGTGAACGATTGATTTCAAGCTGTAGATCGCAAATTAGTGAACGATCGACTTCAAGCTGTAGGTCGCCAATATGAAAGTAGTTGAACAGTATCTTCAACTATTGTACGGTCACTTTCTGTAGTCGTCAACTACTATTGAATGTTTGACTCCAGTCTATGTAAAGAAGCTGTACGACTGATCAACTAAAATGTATTTCGTGAACAATTGACCTATATACATGTACTGAACTAAATGACTGAACTATGCCAAAAATAGTGAAAAAGTAATTTCCATCTATAGTATGGAGGCATACGAGACATACAATCGATACTATATCTGTGATAGCTGTGTCGCTTCAAGGTCAGTCAGCAGTAAGACTACGAGCGCGTGTAATGGTTAGAGAGTAGCTTGTGCACCCTCCCCTTCTGCTGATTCAGCACCGTAGAGTGAGAGAGAGAGATTATAGCACCTCCAACTAATAAAATGGATCATACGTGTGGTAATAATCTTCATTCTTTATGGACGCTGATTCACGGATGTTGTCTAGTGATTGTTGGAGAGTCATCCAGCTTATGCGCCACTCAGCATTTCATATCAGAGCCCCCCCCCCCCCCATTCCCTGCGTGTCAGAACGCTACCCATAACACCCCTCGGTGAGTCAGCGTTCAGGGAGGGCTGTGCAGCTTTGTTATGGCTTATAATTTAATGAATATCAAACACAGGTTGCAAATAATTTTTGTCGTTTTGATATAATTTCTTCGTGTTCTGTTTCCATAAAAATAATCATAATGTAGTCACAATGTATTGCAGTAGAGGGCCTAGTTATGTTCGTAGCTCATTTCCGAACGAAGTAATAGGACTATCATAGTGTGGGTAAACAAATGATTGAGGGTCTATGCACCCATCTGAGCAAATCGTATCAAAACAAAACAAAGGTATCTATTAAGAAAATATTGGTGTTGAAAAGGAAAATATTGACTTTAGTAAAGTATCGATATTTTTTCCACATCTCTATTTTGGTGTTAGATGATGATTTTTTCTTAGCACCGCGTCTTACCACCTGTTCAGGCTATAGGCATAAGTAAGTAACTAATTAAGCTATTGAGCTAGAGATGAGGAAGGTTGAATTTTAAAGAAAATGTACCCCCATTTGCGTGGTAGTAGAGTGGAAAACCACCTCAGTACACCCAACAGGACTTAGAACCCCAATACCCCCGTCATCGGAGTCTAGTCTAACACGAGAGTGACGCCTTAGACCATGCTGCCACCGAGGCGGGTGATATTATTCGTATGGTAAACTATTCATGCAGGTGTGTGGCCTCCGTTTACTCTGAACGGTATCTTAGAATTAAGGAATAACAATATTTGAAAGTTACTAAAGATAATAGAAATTAATTTCTAATATCAAAACTTCAAGTTATTATTTAAAGGTAGGTTTGTAATTAATTTGCAAAGTTTTGCTAGTCGTTTACTTACACTTAGCAGTCTTAATTTTAAAATGTAAACATTAGTAGGCCTATTATTTAATTTTTAGTAATATTGTAGACGGCATATTCGAATATATATATAGTTATAATGCTATACCAACTTTCATATTCTTCACAATTTCCAACACCCAAACTTGTATAACTATAAACAACGTGCACTATACGTGTTTATTTCAACAGTCTTACATTCCCGGAAGAAAAAAAATCCAACTATTGAATAGTCATTTTCAATGTTGTGTCTTATGATGAAATGTTAAAATTAATTTATATAGCAATGTTATTTATTAACATTGCAGTTTTTTAATGCTACGCTCACTTTGAAGCACCAACAAATCATTACCAAGGTCTTCGTCAGGATTTGGGATAGAATTTCATTTTTTCGAATTTGTTATGGCCTATACATTAGTGGTAAAAGAGCTGTATATCAATGGTTGTCCTTTCCTACCCCTAATTTTGGGACAAGGATCACCAGATCCTCGATTGTTAATTTCCCATTCATTGTAAGAGGACATCCCCCAAATACTCACTTATAATTATTTGTGTTATCAGACAAGGACAACATTATAATGAGACTTGACTTAGGCTGGAATTTTGCTTTTTCTATCCCTCGAACGGTTCTTCGGCGCATTCGACCTATCCCTTTTTTTTTATTAATGTGAAGAACTACCCCCTCACAGCGACCGGCAATATCACCCTCCTACCCATCTCTGCTGCATGTGTGGTCAGGGGTTGGAATGAGTGATGGTAGTGCGTCTGGTGGTATTGATCCCCGGTGTATCAGTTTGGTTGCAGGGGTGAGTTGTGTGACTCATCTCTCACCCCCCCCCCCTCCCCCGCCTCCCCCACCTTCCCTCACATTTCATGGCACTATATAAATGTACTGGGAGAGCAGAATTCCTGCCGGTGGTTGTTTGTGGTCAAAGGACACGCGTCTCCGGGTCGGATTCGTTTGCTCTGGGGGGGCTTAGGAGGGTCAATAAATCTCGATCATTGCACAGTCGCTAAGAAATAACACGCGTGCTGTTCGAGTGAGAGAGAGTCGTGCGTGCGTGAGTGAGTGAGACAAACCACTTTATTACATGGTTCCAGTTTTGTAACTAATTAATTCATGAAACCCGCGTCGGTGTGTACGCGGTTTGTGTTGGGGAGGTTGGGGATCGAACCTCGAACCCCGGCTGGGTAGGTTTTTTTTCTTCCGCAAATAGACTTTCCCTCCATGCAAATGCAGATCAGTTTTCTTTAAATTCTACCTTCCTCATCCTTAACCCACTAGCATAATTACATGTGAACAGTTAAATGGGGAATTAGTGCGCGGGAAAAAAAAAAACTAAAGTATTGGAAATCAACGTTTCCTATCCAGTCCTATGATAAAACAACTTTCTACTGAAAGCGACCACAATGTTCACGAGCTCAAACACTCACTGTGACCATTTTTAACAAAATAAAATTAATAAAAGTTGTTTTGACTGATTTAATTTGAATTTCGAAACATTTTGTGTGTGAAAACCTCAATTATTATTGATTACGGGTTGTTGGGGATTTACAAACTCATTACGTGTAGGTTTCCATTTATCTAGCTCTAATCATACGTATCAGTGATTAAATAGCAATTATAGAGAGGGGGAGGGCTCCAGCAAGTCGAAAATTCCAGAAAAACTACATTTAAAACCGGGAAACTGAAAGCACATTACTTATACCCATAATTGAAATTGATAAAGTGTTCGATCAGTAGTATAATCGCGGGAAGACTTAACATTGGTGGTTACGTGGAGATAATTTTCAAACTTATATATTCTGGTCTGGGGGTGAGAGCTGGGAAGCTGGGGTTTCGAATCTTGACATTATAATCAAGGGTCCCCCCCCCCTTAAATTTTTTTGCTACCCTACCTCAACGCAAATACGGATTAGTTCAATTTAAATTCTATTAATCATCGGTGACCTGGTGGTCTAGGGGTAAGGTGTCAGACTTCTATGCTGGCGGCCGGGGTTCAATCCTCGGTCCCGGCAAAGATTTATCTGATTACCAAACCCTTCCTTCACCTCTGACAAGACATCTTGTGAATGTGGGGAATGCCAGGCCTCCCGTGGTTCGGATTCCACGTTAAACTGTAGGTCCTCCATTTCCTCTCACAATCACCCTACCATTACACATTAGCGTAAGTGCGTATAACCCGAATGGGTAGTAAGACGCGGTGCTAATAATAATAATAATAATAATAAATAATATTAATCATCCTTAGCACCTAGTTTAATGCAGATAATCAGGGGTAAATTAGGACACGTGGAGAAATAAGTATTTTTGTAGTTTTTTTTTATGTCTGGCAGCTGTATAACATATGAAGGGTACAGGGGAAATAAGGAGAAGGTTCAATTTTAACTTAAACCGATATAATGCTGCCATCTACTAACCAATCAGGAGACCAATATAACAAACTTGAGATTACGGTTTAAAGAGGTCTCTGTCGTATTTAAGTGAATTAAAAAAAAAAGGTACATGCTGGGGGTCCTTAAAACGGGTTTAAGATACACAAGTCGTCTTGTAAAATGTGTGTAACAGGACTTTCCTCCTTCCCCCTCCTAACCCTTCTGTAGTCAAATGTCTTGGCGTGCCTGAAAGTAGATTAATTCACTTATTGTTTGAACTGTGTTCCTATGCTGGACAAACTATATAGATACTATGTAAAATAACCTAACATGTGTGGGGATCCACCACATAGAACCATTCTAATGATACACTCACCTTCAGTTTACCACAATCATCTCCTGCATGTCCTATTTACGTCCGGTCACCTATCCTTATGTTTTCTACCTGGTCGTTCCTTCTATGTATATATATATATATTATATATATATACATATATATATATATATAAATATATATTATATATATACATATAATATATATACATATAATAATAATTTTTATAGGTCCTTGTCGACAACTACCGGCGACAGGACGGGTTTTGTTTAATTTTTCCCGCCCATGAACCTATGGCCAACTTCGAATCAGCCCGCCAGGGTGACATATGATTTTCTTTTTTTTTAGCGTTTTTATGTGTATACCTATATCGTTAGCTTTCGAGAGCCCCTTCGGGGCTGGTGATCGTCGTTTTTATATCTGTTATATTCAATGTTTTATACATGTTAAATGTCCAATTAAGTGTTACAAAAATAAATACCCAAACAAACAAAATTCAGATTCACTCGTACCTCCATTGTTTAGCTTCACGTGAAGATTAAACTCCGATCTTATCGGGAATCATAATAAAACGAAAAAAAAAAATGTTGAAAAAGAAAACCTCATCAACGATCATGCCCACGTCTGTGAATATTTATTTGGATCATCGTTCCGTGCATCTGGGACGGGCTTTGGAGAGATACAGAGAGAGAGAGAGAGAGTGTGGAGAGTGCGTGGTGCTCTTGTCGGGTTCAGATTGTTGTACTTGGCATTGAGTCGGGGTGGAGCAGACGACGGGGTAGGGGGTAGAATAACACATTAACTCCTTACCACCCCCGCTAAATGGACGGGCAAAGATAAAGATGAGTGGATCAAACAAAAGCTCTCTCTTTGTAGATTGCGCTCTAGTCTCTGTTGCTGTAGTGTTTGCTCTGAGGTTATTAACAAGGATAACATATCTCTCTATGGGTTGTAATCCTATCCGCGTAATGCTCTTGTACACAAGCCACCGAATGACCTCCTGTGCGCTTTTACTTTAAAACACCCATTGGGGTACGGCCAGATTGAGCGAGCGACTAAAATAAAATAGACGCATTGTTTGTAGTGAGAGGTGGCCAGACTGGAGCGGGGCGCTCGAGCCGGTACAGTCTAGTTTACAGGTGCTAGGCAATATTATTGTATGTTGGTTCATTGAGTGGTAGGAAAACTTCCATTTGACATTTTTATTTATCGATAGGTTTGGCACACTTGCTACTAACGGCCTAATTTAATTGGTAAGATCATAAAACCATACACCTCTCTCTATAATCTTTTTAATATATATATATAATATATATATCTTATTGTAAAATACTTCAATATTATAATCAAAGTAGGCCTTTACAAAATAATAAAATCACCGTTAGCACGAATAGAGGATGAGGAAACCACAACAATAAATCACTTGTCAAAAACCAGCCTCAGTTCACTGAGCCAAGATTCGAACCTTTTCTCCTCGTCAACAACTATCGAGAGCTACCTGCTAATCATGCGCTCGCTCGCCAGTCTGGTCACTAAGTCGCTCCCACGCTTGTCAGTCTGGCCAAACCCTAATCGAGTGCGAGACTATCGGATTCTGAACAAGGAATAAACTCCAACAGAATTGTGTACACACTGTTCATATATGCACTAGATCCTTGTAAATAGTTGGCGTGCGTTTGTCGGAAGCAAACAGTCAAGGGAGCGGCTTTTTCCAAAATAGGCCTACTTGAAAATGGTGATTTTTTTTAAGCACCGCGTCTTACTACCCTTTCGGGCTATACGCTTACGTACTAATTATACCAATGATATTAGGGATTTTAAATGTCTAGGAAGTGTACCCACCCGCATTTGCGTAGAGAGAGTGGAAAACCATTTTTGGAAAAACCACCTTCATTCAGTACATCCGACCGAGATCCTAATCCTGATCTCCCATTCATCGGCAGTCTTGTCTACTGCGAGACTAATGCCTTAGACCACGCGGCCATCGGTGTACAGTGTTCATTAATTAAAACTAGTTACTAAGTTTGCAGTGCTGGTATAGAGCGGTTTAAAATTAGTATTAATATATTAATACACGATCATTATTCAATATTATTGATTTAAATCAAATTTCGTATTAAAGTTGGAACGCGCATGGTCGCTCCCTCCCTCCTCCTGAGCTGGACTACCAGTATTCCAGTTTCTGTGACGTCATTTGATGACACCGCACCACATGTTGATTGTATATTTGATGCATGGTCTGAGAGTAATATAAGAAAAAGGATCCACTCGATACGACGTGGTAAAGGAGGTTCTCCTTTGGCACTTGTGGACTTGTGTCTTTGCGACTTGCGATTTGCAACTACTTTGGCGATTTGCGAACTTTGGCGGACTTGTGACTTTGTGACTTTGCGACTTTGCGACTTGTTGCCATGCTCGGCCAGGGAATACCCCGAGTTAAGGACCGGCTACACGGAACCGCACTGCATCGGCGCGGACGAATCGTGGAGAGAGCATGGCTCGGTGAGGACCGTGTAACCTCCTACACTGGAAATAAATGTTCGGGAGCTTCCGAACATTGTCTTCATGGTAACCCCTAAACACTGTAGTGATGAGCGAAACAGTGATTTTACGATATCGGCGATCACAGTGATCTTGATTTTAAAAGAGCAGTGATTTATACCAGTGATTGGCAAGTCACTGTCAGTACTTGTAAAACTGGGTAATGTATTTCTTTCACAGCCGTTGTACGTGTGACCTTAGTCTTGTTTAATAATCGTACAAATAAACAATTATAAAACTTATTGAACACAACATTTTTTTTAATTATTAGTTTACTTAAAACTTTATTCTTCGTAGTTAATAGCAGTGCGATGCGGATTGGCTCCGTTTAGCCGGTCCTAAGGCCGTGGTTTTAGGGGAGGTCTAGCCAATAAATGCAGGTAAAATCACTTATACTTTGTTTTAGTTTAGCGACAAACTTCTTGGTCGAGTAAAGGCTGTCCGTTTACGTTATGGTTCCCTTTAAATTGGTGGATCGATTACTTTTACAGACAAAATAATTTGTTAAAATTGTGTTAAAATACGGGATTACCTTCTTCTCTCAATTAACTTCATTATAATCTTGATTTTCATATAATATGAAAAATGTCATTTGGAATTTATTGAAAGGGTAAAAATAATCCCACATAGGTGGACATTCAATCTAAGTGTCACGGTCATTTAGACAAGTTTGTCGGTGACGAGAGGTCGGGGTTTGAATCACGAATGGTTGTCCTAAAGGTTAAAAAAAAAAGTTTCTCACTCACCCTGCCACAAATTCGAGTACATTTCCTCTTAATTTATACCATATACTTATGTACCATTTTAGCGTAATTAATACTTATGCGAGTAATAAGACACGTGGAAATAAAGATCACTCATTTACTCTTATAATCTTTCCCCGCTTATGTGGCTGCATTTATTTGTCTCTCCTCCTCACCCCTACCATTTCTATAAAATAATTGGCACCTATTGTGCTAGACGCACTTATAATAACACTAATGTCGGTGACCTGGTGGTCTAGGGGTAAGGTGTCAGACTTCTATGCTGGCGGCCGGGGTTCAATCCTCAGTCCCGGCAAAGATTTATCTGATTACCAAACCCTTCCTTCACCTCTGACAAGACATCTTGTGAATGTGGGGAATGCCAGGCCTCCACCGTGGTTCGGATTCCACGTTAAACTGTAGGTCCTTCATTTCATCTCACAATCACCCTACCATTACACATTAGCGTAAGTGCGTATAACCCGAATGGGTAGTAAGACGCGGTGCTAATAATAATAATATAATAATAATAAACTAATCCCGCTTTTGTGGCCACATATTAAAAGTCGTTACTTTTTCAAGATATTAGACTGCCGATGTCTGGAGGATTATAGATTTGAATCCTGTTTGGCCGTACTGAGGTCCCCCCCCCCCCCCCCATCCCCCCGGGTTGTCGCTCCTTATTCACGGAAATGTGGATACAATTTTATAAACTTAACTTTACACATCCTTAACACACTTAGCATAAAATAAGTATAGTTAGCGTTTAGCCAGAACAGGCAGTAAAGGCTGGTTCACACAGAAAGTTAAGCTAAACTATGCCTTGCTACGCCGCTCTATGTTTTTTTCGATTGCTGGCCGGTCAATTTTCCCATATCCCATCTTGAGCCATCTTACGTTGCGCATGCGCATAACGCAACTTGGGCTCTGTGTTGAACAAACGCGGTCCTGGTTTGGTGAAAATAACTAAAGAAGTGTTGAAGTTTTGTTTTCAGTTTGTTTCACGTGTATTTATATAATATTCTATTTAGGTTATATATTTAATAAACGTTTTTATATCAAAATGGAAGCGTTAATTGAACAAATCAAATCTCCACCTCT
Source organism: Timema cristinae (assembly GCA_039000515.1). NCBI lineage: Eukaryota > Metazoa > Arthropoda > Insecta > Phasmatodea > Timematidae > Timema > Timema cristinae. Next base: position 23,789,045 of record JBCFYV010001001.1, on the reverse strand, counting down.
ATAATTTTCTTCATCTTTCAACACAGCTGCTAACAGCAGCGTCTTCTCTTACTCAGTACTATCATCTGAGCTCAAACAAGACATTTTGAAGAATGCCATCATGACTAAACTTTACTGGAGCAGACCAGAAAGAAACAACATTGAATTCGGGAGTGAAAGGAGAAACCATTGCTTAGCTTAGCAATGAGTGTGAAAACAAATTGACAAAGTCTTAGCTTAGCTCAGCATTCTGTGTGTATCGGCCTTTACTCGAATACTTATAAGAAAAAAAAAAAAAAAAGAAAACAAAGTTGTACAACAAATGAAGTTACCGATCCGAACTATCAACCCCCCCTCCCCCCCCCCCCACCCCCCAAAGTTTGCAGCAGCCGTTGCTGCTTTCCCCGGAACTGATCTCGCCCTGAGCACGATAGGAAATTGCGAGCCCTGCACACGAATGGGAAATGTTGGATATTAGTGTATTTATAAAGTCTCGGCGGTTTTCAGGCGTCGCAAACTCGCACATGTCGCCGTTCAAAAGCTTGAAAGACCCACGTCTCGATACAGGGCTGCCTTTAGCAGCTGAGGGGCCCTGGAAAACGTCGTTTGGGAGGCCCCCAGTTATCTGCCCCCCCGCCCCCCCTTCCACCGCTCCCCACCTAATACAAATAATGATACTAATTAAAAACTATTTTTTGTTTATTGTTATTACAGTAGTTCGCTCCTATGTACCAATTCCCAACCATATAAGTCTTAGAGAAATGCCCTAAAAGGTAAATAAATACAAAGTGTGACCTAATATTAATACCAGAAGCTGTGTTTTTATACAGCTAAGGGTTGGTTTATCCCCAACCATTAATTTGATAATCTTCCCAAACAAACTATCCTAAGTTTGAATTAAATCGGTTTATGCGTTCAAAAGTTATCATGAGAAATTATCCACCACAAACAGATAAATGCAAATCGGTGGAGTGAAAACGTAGAACGCGCTTCACTCGTTCAATAAATCAAACCATATGATTTTGTTTTTATTAGTTTTTACACTCTTGACAATATTTACTAGATCGCTTAAACAGGGAGCCTACTACACGAGCGGGCAATAAAGAAATTTCCCTCCAAACTGGTTTTTTTCTCTCCTCTGTCACTAAGCAAGCGTGGGGCCCCTCATATAACATACGAACCATTCGCACACCCCTTAAGGTGACCCTGGCTCTATAAATACTTATACATTCTTTAAAATCTGAGTTAAAAGGTCTATATGAGTTTTCATGAAACATAATAAAATATCCACAAGTAAAGATGTACTTCTGCGAACAATAAAAACTAATATCTGATAAATTCATTAGTTTTAATTCAACACCTATCTTATTCCCTCTTGATTTAAATTGAGTTGTGACCTTATTGTACTGAGACTATTAGAGTTTTGTCTCTCTGTCTTGGTCCAGAAAATATCCAGCTGTTCGGGATGTAGCTGGCGGAAATACCCATCAATATTAATAGTTCCGTTCACTGAGACCTACACGTGGAGTAATAAAAGTAATTTTGACTAAAAGGTTTTCACATCTGTCGGCCCAGTATGATCTCATATGAATTAAAGTAAAACTTCCCCCCCCCCCCCCCCCCCCCACGTTACATAAACTAAAATGTAAATTCCATTTCCCTTAGATTAACCAACAATAATCCCATTTTTTTAAATTAATATTTAAAAAAAATCTGCACGAAAATCTATGCCCGTTTTGAATGTTCTCGATGCTGATAGCTCATATGTTCGGGTTTAATAATTTTGAAATTAAATCTTTGTGCAAGTTCAAACAATTATATAAATATGAACATTTAATTGTTGAATTCGTCTAAGCCGATGACCATGTCAATATACATGCATTATTATCCCTCCCCCCCATTTTCCATTGTTTTGTATTAAGCTTACTCTTGCTCTTCCAATCCTTTGCCAACTTAAAAAAAAAAAAATTACAACTTTTAAAATAATTGAAATGAAAATAACCGCTCTATGTAAATTAAGGCCTTTGATATAAAAAGTACGTAATTTATTTTTGATTTAGAAATGTCATTTCTTTCGTTTAACCCCGCTGTTAAAATTAAAAATATAATATACATTTATTTGTATATTTTATGGTCCTGCAAATATAAATAGTTTGACCGAGGTACGTCAAAAGACTTCTCTCCTTCAAGCATGAAGAAAAGTTACTATGTTCTATCATCCAGCACCCTTCCATGCACCCTTCCGTTATGTTCTCTCACTACGAATATTAACTACTTTGTGTTCCCATCCCACACCCCAGGTATGATCAAACAATGGAAGAACGTTCCCCGCATATCTATCGCTTGTATTTTTGTTCTCACCGTTTATCCTAATAAATATTGAAAGCTTTTTAAGAGGAGAGCAGCTTGGGTGAGGTATTTACTCAATATGAGGTCTTATTGGTACCTCACTATTTTTATGGGCAATAACTCGAATGTTTTTCACATTCCTTTGGCTCTATAATCAATAAGTTTTCTGCGCTGGAAATTGTCTGGAATGACGTTCCAATAGTGCTCACTAAAAACATTCCAGAAAACATATTGAAAACTGCGGTCGTTGCTGACCTATTGAGATGCTAAAGAATTGTCTGAAACCATAAAAAAAAATATTGTAATATCGATTCGCATACACTCTTATGTTGAAAGTATTAACTATTGCAGATTCTTCAGAAATAAGATAAATATTTTGTACCCTATCGAACATTTTTATAATGGCTTTTAAACTACGTTAAGAAGTAATATATAATTACATTTATTATTAAAAAATAAGACCGTCACCTTAGCTCAGTCAGTAATGTGTCTGCCTACTGAGTAAATAGTCCTTGGTTCGATTCTTGTTTTGGTTGAACAATTTCTGATGAAATATGGGTCTCCCATTTCACAATGATGAATTAATGACTGGGGACTGGAAAGTCCTGTGTTGATATAATCGTGAAAGTGCACGATAAATGACTTAAATAAACGAAAATTATTATAAAATAGAAACAAAACAAAAAATTGTCAAGGATGTGTGAAGGCCACTTTTTAAATGCTAAGTGAAGTCGAAGCGAAGCTTGAAACTTGCGAGGAAGAGTCGAAGACCTATATAAATCGTTAATGCACACAGGCTTACTGATAAACTTAGTAAATTATCAATAAAGTTTTAACAATTACATTCATAGTGCAGAGGAGAACATTATTTTACAAACTTTACATATGCACGTGTTTTTATCTGCATTTCTATGATAATAATGAAAAAATTAAATTCTGTTTGGTTCCACTTTCTGTGTATGCCATTTTGAATAATAAAGAAAACGTGAAGAAGCTGTGTCAAAATGCACTCATAAATTTGTCACAGATAATTCCAAAGTGATAGAATATTAAGGACTAAACATTATACGCGAGCTGCGATGATAGCACAACTAAGCGCTTTCTCTGCTTCATACCAGAAACCATGTTGTTATTTCTTTATATTTTTATTTTTTACAAATTTATGTTGGTGATAGTGAATATAATTTATTTTACTTACGCGCTTTTGATCTATGCTTACGTTATGGTAGTTAAATTAAAAGTAGGTGTTAAAATTCTGTTTAGTAACGGTTTTAAAATTATCAAATATCGAAATATGTAATATTTAGTAAGATAAAATTAAGGATTTGATAATTTATTGAAGTTTTGTCCTTCTTTCGAAATCTTTTGAATATTTGAAGGTTATGTAGTTGTCGAAGTCGAAACGAAGCCGAAGGAGATTTGACTTTTTGTATTTTGTTTTCGTAATCATTTTAAGTTTGGTTACCTTTTACATTTTTAAGCATTATTTAAAAATTCTAATTACAAAATATATTTTTGATATCAATTCAAAATTGAAACTAAATAGTTAATTTTTCGTAATTGACAGTTATATCGCCAATTATTGAATCATTTTGAATAACTTTCTACTTTTGATCGAACCCAGGTCTTATTTTGTCGTGTGTACAAATTTGTGAGCGTCTGAACGTGGAAAAGCTTTAGCGAAGTAACTTTCTTGTTAGGTTCGCGTATAAACGCTACCGGCGAGTCAATATTTGATCGGTCGTGAAGGGAGGGTATTCTAAAGGGGGAAACTCAATTTGACGCGCGGTGAAATGAAGTTGTGTTGATATTGACTTAGGATTTGACGCAGTACTTGTGTTTAAAAGTCTGCATTCAGCAGGTAAAATTAAAATTTCATATTTTTTTTTCTTTAATGAAGTTTGCCTTGGATTTTGAATGAAGTTTAGAAGGTACGCACTAGATTTAAACATGTTCAAATATAATTGTAAATTCACGATGAAAGGTAGAGGAATAAAAATGAGCGATTCATGCTTTAAAAATCTGCATACATTATATATGTAATTCCAAGTTGATTAAAGGTGAAATATGACCCAAACCTTTACCTTTGTTTGTCTAATGCTTAATATTCATTATAATAATCAAGGAAGAAACATATATTATGATAAGAATTGACTTGATATTTACGGAAATAAGCTTACGTCAAAAAAATTGTATATTAAATTGTTATGAAATAGACTAAACAATACAAGTATATCAAAACCTTAACGGTTAAAAATTAATTATAATTTAATACAAATTATTAGTTATGCACTTTTTAGTATAATATCTGTTTCTTCCTTGATTATTTTAATATTATATCTCCTTACCACAACTATAATGAATATTATTAAAACTTAATATTTAAATTGATATTTGTAACTAAGAACCTAATCTCTTTTAAATCATTATATATCTTAATTTATATCATTTGACTTCCTTGATTAGCTGGTCCTTAATATAGGCCTATTCCATGCCACTTTATTTGTTTATAATTTACTTTTATAGCCAATAATTGCAGGACATAAAAACTAAAATTTATGGACAACTTTTATGAGGGGATCGTTTCAAGATTATGATCTAAAGTCCTCTTTTAATGAAATAAAAATGTTTAAATTTATTGTTTACTAAATACCATTATTAGCGACATCACGCGCTTCTTGCAACATCCATCTTGTTCCCAATTTCAAAGTATATTTTCTCCTTTATTTAAGTTTAATCGAGTTTTATATTTCATTTGTTCTTCTCAAAATTGAACTACTTTTATTTTAACTCAGCTTCTTTGAATTAACTTTTTTTGCTGTTGATGGTATTGGTCATTGTTTTCTCTGTAGTTTAGTTCCTTTTAAGACTTTTTCTTCTTTTTTCGTAAAGTAACTTGATTCTAAACAGTCACAGCATCCAATCTCCTAGACTTTAGTTCATTACTGTGAAAGTAGAAGGCCACAAACTTTTAAATACTTTTTTTTGTTATACTAGAACTGAAACCCTGCACCCCATACCCAGTAGAGTTTATACAGTTTGATCATAAATAGTTTTTGTCACGTGATTTAAATTGACATTACGGGTTTTTATTTTATGACAACTATTTTGTGTGTATGTATGCATGTATATATATATATGGTATATTATTACCCATTCGGAATAACCGTTTATTTCACTAATTGGGTAAGGAATCAAGGATAATGAAGGTGGAATTTAAAGGGAATTTACCCATATTTGCATGGTGTGATACTGGAAAACAATGAAAGAAAAAAAAAACCCACCCTCAGTACACCTTAATGGGATTTGAACCTTGATCTTTCAGTTATCAGTAACCCAGTCTATTTCAAGAGTGACTGACTTAGGCTTTGCAACCATCGAAGTGGGTTTTGAAAACTTTACCATAGACTTTTTACCCGCCTTGGTGGCGTAGTTAGCTAACACACTAGTTTCGTATTGAGATAGATTGCTGAGGACTGGGAGATTGAGGTTAGAGTCTCGGTCGGGTGAACTGGTGTTAGTTTTTCCTAAATAGTTT
>JBCFYV010001001.1:23547863-23783079 GCA_039000515.1 Timema cristinae | reverse complement strand
GAAAGACACATTACTGACTGAGCTAAGGTGCGGTCTTATTTTTTAAAAATTTAAATGTAATTATATATTACTTTTAACGTGTTTAAAACCCATTAAAAAAGGTTGGGTAGGGGTACAAAATATTTATCTTTTTTTGAAGAATCTGCAATGGGTTAATATTTCAACATAAGAGTTTTATGCAAAAATCGATATTAAAATTTTTTTTTTTATGGTTTCGGGGAAAAATTTTTGCATCCAATGGGTTTCAGAAGGGGACCGCAGTTTCAATATGTTTTCGGGAATGTTTTTAGTGGCACTATTGGAACGTTTTTCCGGGAAATTTCCAGCGCAGAAAACTTTTTTATTATAGACCCAAAAAGGAAATTTTGTGAAAAAAATTCGAGTTATTCCCCAAAAAAAATAGTAAAGGGTCCCAATAAGACCTCATTTGAGTAAATACCTCCCCCCAAGCGGGCTCCCCTTTAAAAAGCTTTCAATATTTATTAGGATAAACGGTGGGAAAAAAATACAAGGGGGAAAAGATATGCGGGGAACGGTTCTTCCATTGTTTGATCATCCCGGGGGGTGTGGGAGGGGAACAAAATTTTTGTTAATTTTTTCGTAGTGAGAGCATAAGGGAAAGGGGTGCTGGAAAGGGTGCTGGTTTGGTAGAACATAGTAATTTTTTTAAACTTGAAGGAGAAAAGTCTTTTGGGACGTACCTGGTAAAAAACTATTTATTTTTGGCAGGACCTAAAATATACAAATAAATGTATATTATATTTTTAATTTTAACAGCGGGGTTAAACGAAAGAAACGACATTTCTAAATCAAAAATAAATTACGTACTTTTTATATCAAAGGCCTTAATTTACATAGAGCGGTTATTTTCATTTCAATTATTTTAAAAGTTGTAATTTTTTTTTTTATGTTGGCAAAGGATTGGAAGAGCAAGAGAAAGCTTAATACAAAACAATGGAAAATGGGGGGGAGGGATAATAATGCATGTATATTGACATGGTCATCGGCTTAGACGAATTCAACAATTAAATGTTCATATTTATATAATTGTTTGAACTTGCACAAAGATTTAATTTCAAAATTATTAAACCCGAACATATGAGCTATCAGCATCGAGAACATTCAAAACGGGCATAGATTTTCGTGCAGATTTTTTTAAATGTTAATTTAAAAAAATGGGATTATTGTTGGTTAATCTAAGGGAAATGGAATTTACATTTTAGTTTATGTAACGTGGTGGGGTGAAGGGGGGGGGGAGTTGTACTTTAATTCATATGAGATCATACTGGGCCGACAGATGTGAAAACCTTTTAGTCAAAATTACTTTTATTACTCCACGTGTAGGTCTCAGTGAACGGAACTATTAATATTGATGGGTATTTCCGCCAGCTACATCCCGAACAGCTGGATATTTTCTGGACCAAGACAGAGAGACAAAACTCTAATAGTCTCAGTACAATAAGGTCACAACTCAATTTAAATCAAGAGGGAATAAGATAGGTGTTGAATTAAAACTAATGAATTTATCAGATATTAGTTTTTATTGTTCGCAGAAGTACATCTTTACTTGTGGATATTTTATTATGTTTCATGAAAACTCATATAGACCTTTTAACTCAGATTTTAAAGAATCTATAAGTATTTATAGAGCCAGGGTCACCTTAAGGGGTGTGCGAATGGTTCGTACACAATGGGCCCCTCAATATGAGGGGCCCCACGCTTGCTTAGCTGACGGAGGAGAGAAAAAAACCAGTTTGGAGGGAAATTTCTTTATTGCCCGCTCGTGTAGTAGGCTCCCTGTTTAAGCGATCTAGTAAATATTGTCAAGAGTGTAAAAACTAATAAAAACAAAATCATATGGTTTGATTTATTGAACGAGTGAAGCGCGTTCTACGTTTTCACTCCACCGATTTGCATTTATCTGTTTGTGGTGGATAATTTCTCATGATAACTTTTGAACGCATAAACCGATTTAATTCAAACTTAGGACAGTTTGTTTGGGAAGATTATCAAATTAATGGTTGGGGATAAACCAACCCTTAGCTGTATAAAAACACAGCTTCTGGTATTAATATTAGGTCACACTTTGTATTTATTTACCTTTTAGGGCATTTCTTGAAGACTTATATGGTTGGGAATTGGTACATAGGAGCGAACTACTGTAATAACAATAAACAAAAAACTACGTTTTTAATTAGTATCATTATTTGTATTAGGTGGGGAGCGGTAGGAAGGGGGGGCGGGGGGACAGATAACTGGGGGCCTCCCAAACGACGTTTTCCCAGGGCCCCTCAGCTGCTAAAGGCAGCCCTGTATCGAGACGTGGGTCTTTCAAGCTTTTGAACGGCGACATGTGCGAGTTTGCGACGCCTGAAAACCGCCGAGACTTTATAAATACACTAATATCCAACATTTCCCATTCGTGTGCAGGGCTCGCAATTTCCTATCGTGCTCAGGGCGAGATCAGTTCCGGGGAAAGCAGCAACGGCTGCTGCAAACTTTGGGGGGGGGGGGGGGGGGGAGGGGGGGTTGATAGTTCGGATCGGTAACTTCATTTGTTGTACAACTTTGTTTTCGATTTTTGTTGTTTTTTTCTTATAAGTATCGAGTAAAGGCCGATACACACAGAATGCTGAGCTAAGCTAAGACTTTGTCAATTTGTTTTCACACTCATTGCTAAGCTAAGCAATGGTTTCTCCTTTCACTCCAGAATTCATTGTTGTTTCTTTCTGGTCTGCTCCAGTAAAGTTTAGTCATGATGGCATTCTTCAAAATGTCTTGTTTGAGCTCAGATGATAGTACTGAGTAAGAGAAGACGCTGCTGTTAGCAGCTGTGTTGAAAGATGAAGAAAATTATAGAGGTGGAGATTTGATTTGTTCAATTAACGCTTCCATTTTGATATAAAAACGTTTATTAAATATATAACCTAAATAGAATATTATATAAATACACGTGAAACAAACTGAAAACAAAACTTCAACACTTCTTTAATTATTTTCACCAAACCAGGACCGCGTTTGTTCAACACAGAGCCCAAGTTGCGTTATGCGCATGCGCAACGTAAGATGGCTCAAGATGGGATATGGGAAAAATTGACCGGCCAGCAATCGTAAAAAAACATAGAGCGGCGTAGCAAGGCATAGTTTAGCTTAACTTTCTGTGTGAACCAGCCTTTACTGCCTGTTCTGGCTAAACGCTAACTATACTTATTTTATGCTAAGTGTGTTAAGTATGTGTAAAGTTGAGTTTATAAAATTGTATCCACATTTCCGTGAATAAGGAGCGACAACCCGGGGGGATGGGGGGGGGGGGGGGGGGACCTCAGTACAGCCAAACAGGATTCAAATCTATAATCCTCCAGACATCGGCAGTCTAGTATCTTGAAAAAGTAACGACTTTTAATATGTGGCCACAAAAGCGGGATTGTATTATTATTATATTATTATTATTAGCACCGCGTCTTACTACCCATTCGGGTTATACGCACTTACGCTAATGTGTAATGGTAGGGTGATTGTGAGATGAAATGAAGGACCTACAGTTTAACGTGGAATCCGAACCACGGTGGAGGCCTGGCATTCCCCACATTCACAAGATGTCTTGTCAGAGGTGAAGGAAGGGTTTGGTAATCAGATAAATCTTTGCCGGGACTGAGGATTGAACCCCGGCCGCCAGCATAGAAGTCTGACACCTTACCCCTAGACCACCAGGTCACCGACATTAGTGTTATTATAAGTGCGTCTAGCACAATAGGTGCCAATTATTTTATAGAAATGGTAGGGGTGAGGAGGAGAGACAAATAAATGCAGCCAAATAAGCGGGAAAGATTATAAGAGTAAATGAGTGATCTTTATTTCCACTGTGTCTTATTACTCGCATAAGTATTAATTACGCTAAAATGGTACATAAGTATATGGTATAAATTAAGAGGAAATGTACTCGAATTTGTGGCAGGGTGAGTGAGAAACTATTTTTTTTTAACCTTTAGGACAACCATTCGTGATTCAAACCCCGACCTCTCGTCACCGACAAACTTGTCTAAATGACCGTGACACTTAGATTGAATGTCCACCTATGTGGGATTATTTTTACCCTTTCAATAAATTCCAAATGACATTTTTCATATTATATGAAAATCAAGATTATAATGAAGTTAATTGAGAGAAGAAGGTAATCCCGTATTTTAACACAATTTTAACAAATTATTTTGTCTGTAAAAGTAATCGATCCACCAATTTAAAGGGAACCATAACGTAAACGGACAGCCTTTACTCGACCAAGAAGTTTGTCGCTAAACTAAAACAAAGTATAAGTGATTTTACCTGCATTTATTGGCTAGACCTCCCCTAAAACCACGGCCTTAGGACCGGCTAAACGGAGCCAATCCGCATCGCACTGCTATTAACTACGAAGAATAAAGTTTTAAGTAAACTAATAATTAAGAAGAAGAATGTTTGTTGTTCAATAAGTTTTATATAATATTGTTTATGTTGTACGTAATATGGAAAAATGACTACAGCGTCACACGTGACACGGCTGTGAAAGAAATACATTACCTAGTTTTACAAGTACTGACAGAGTGACTGCCAATCACTGTAAAATCACTGCTCTTTAAAATCAAGATCACTGTGATTCGCGATATCGTAAAATCACTGTTTCGCTCATCACTAACATTATTTAGGGGTTACATGAGACAATGTTCGGAGCTCTCCCGAACATTTATTTCCAGTGGAGGAGGTTACACGTCCTCACCGAGCCATGCTCTCTTCCACGATTCGTCCGCGCGATGCAGTGCGGTTCGCATGTAGCCGGTCCTTAACTCGGGGTATTCCATGGCGAGCATGGCACAAGTCGCAAAGTCGCAAGTCACAAAGTCACAAGTCGCAAAGTCGCAAATCGCAAAGTTGCAAATTCGCAAGTCGCAAAGACACAAGTCACAAGTGCCAAAAGGAGACCTCCTTTACCACGTTCGTATCGAGTGAGATCCTTTTTCTTATATTACTCTCAGACCATGCATCAAATATACAATCAACATGTGGTGCGGTGTCATCAAATGACGTCACAGAAACTGGAATACTGGTAGTCCAGCTCAGGAGGAGGGAGGGAGCGACCATGCGCGTTCCAACTTTAATACGAAATTTGATTTAAATCAATAATATTGAATAATGATCGTGTATTAATATATTAATACTAATTTTAAACCGCTCTATACCAGCACTGCAAACTTAGTAACTAGTTTTAATTAATGAACACTGTACACCGATGGCCGCGTGGTCTAAGGCATTAGTCTCGCAGTAGACAAGACTGCCGATGAATGGGAGATCAGGATTAGGATCTCGGTCGGATGTACTGAATGAAGGTGGTTTTTCCAAAAATGGTTTTCCACTCTCTCTACGCAAATGCGGGTGGGTACACTTCCTAGACATTTAAAATCCCTAATATCATTGGTATAATTAGTACGTAAGCGTATAGCCCGAAAGGGTAGTAAGACGCGGTGCTTAAAAAAAAATCACCATTTTCAAGTAGGCCTATTTTGGAAATAGCCGCTCCCTTGACTGTTTGCTTCCGACAAACGCACGCCAACTATTTACAAGGATCTAGTGCATATATGAACAGTGTGTACACACTTCTGTTGGAGTTTATTCCTTGTTCAGAATCCGATAGTCTCGCACTCGATTAGGGTTTGGCCAGACTGACAAGCGTGGGAGCGACTGCGTGGCCAGACTGGCGAGCGAAGGCATGATTAGCAGGTAGCTCTCGATAGTTTTTGACAAGGAGGCAAAGGTTCGAATCTTGGCTCAGTGAACTGAGGCTGGTTTTTGACAAGTGATTTACTGTTGTGGTTTTCTCATCCTCTATCCGTGCTAACCGTGATTCTTATTTGTAAAGGCCTACTTTGATTATAATATTGAAGTATTTTTAACAAATAAGATTATATATAATGAGAGAGAGAGAGAGAGGTGTATGGTTTTATGATCTTACCAATTAAATTAGGCCGTTAGTAGCTAGTGTGCTAAACCTATCGATAGTAATAAAAGTGTCAAGATGAGAAGTTTTCCTAGCACTCAATGAACCAACATACAATAATTATTGCCTAGCACCTGTAAACTAGACTGTACCGGCTCGAGCGCGAGCGCCTGAAACATATAACCAGTTCTATCTATCAAGCTCGCCCAGCGCTCCAGTCTGGCCACCTCTCACTACAACCCAATGCGTTCTATTTATTTTAGTCACTCGCTCGCACAATCTGGCGTCCCCTTAGTCGCTTGCTCGCTCAATCTGGCCGTACCCCAATGGGTGTTTTAAAGTAAAAGCGCACAGGAGGTCATTCGGTGGCTTGTGTACAAGAGCATTACGCGGATAGGATTACAACCCATAGAGAGATATGTTATCCTTGTTAATAACCTCAGAGCAAACACTACAGCAACAGAGACTAGAGCGCAATCTACAAAGAGAGAGCTTTTGTTTGATCCACTCATCTTTATCTTTGCCCGTCCATTTAGCGGGGGTGGTAAGGAGTTAATGTGATTATTCTACCCCCTACCCCGTCGTCGGCTCCCACCCCGACTCAATGCCAAGTACAACAATCTGAACCCGACAAGAGCACCACGCACTCTCACACTCTCTCTCTCTCTGTCTCTCTCCAAAGCCCGTCCCAGATGCACGGAACGATGATCCAAATAAATATTCACAGACGTGGGCATGATCGTTGATGAGGTTTTATTTTTCAACAATTTTTTTTTTCGTTTTGTTATGATTCCCGATAAGATCGGAGTTTAATCTTCACGTAAACGCTAAAACCAATGGAGGTACGAGTGAATCTGAATTTTGTTTGTTTGGGTATTTATTTTTGTAACACTTAGTTGGACATTTAACATTATAAAACATTGAATATAACAGATATAAAAACGACGATCACCAGCCCCTAAGGGGCTCTCGAAAGCTAAACGATATAGGTATACACATAAAAACGCTAAAAAAAAAGAAAATCATATCTCACCCTGGCGGGCTGATTCGAAGTTGGCCATAGGTTCATGGGCGGGAAAAAATTAAACAAAACCCGTCCTGTCGCCGGTAGTTGTCGACAAGGACCTAAAAATAAAAATTATATATATATACATAGAGAAGGAACGACCAGGTAGAAAACATATAAGGATAGGTGACCGGACGTAAATAGGACATGCAGGAGATGATTGTGGTAAACTGAAGGTGAGTGTATCATTAGAATGGTTCTATGTGGTGGATCCCCACACATGTTAGGTTATTTTACATAGTATCTATATAGTTTGTCCAGCATAGGAACACAGTTCAAACAATAATGAATTAATCTACTTTCAGGCACGCCAAGACATTTGACTACAGAAGGGTTAGGAGGGGGAAGGAGGAAAGTCCTGTTACACACATTTTACAAGACGACTTGTGTATCTTAAACCCGTTTTAAGGACCCCCAGCATGTACCTTTTTTTTTTAATTCACTTAAATACGACAGAGACCTCTTTAAACCGTAATCTCAAGTTTGTTATATTGGTCTCCTGATTGGTTAGTAGATGGCAGCATTATATCGGTTTGAGTTAAAATTGAACCTTCTCCTTATTTCCCCTGTACCCTTCATGTGTTATACAGCTGCCAGACATAAAAAAAACTACAAAAATACTTATTTCTCCACTTGTCCTAATTTACCCCGGATTATCTGCATTAAACTAGGTGCTAAGGATGAATTAATTATTATTATTATATTATTAGCACCGCGTCTTACTACCCATTAGGGTTATACGCACTTACGCTAATGTGTAATGGTAGGGTGATTGTGAGAGGAAATGGAGGACCTACAGTTTAACGTGGAATCCGAACCACGGCGAGGCCAGGCATTCCCCACATTCACAAGATGTCTTGTCAGAGGTGAAGGAAGGGTTTGGTAATCAGATAAATCTTTGCCGGGACCGAGGATTGAACCCCGGCCGCCAGCATAGAAGTCTGACACCTTACCCCTAGACCACCAGGTCACCGATGATTAATAGAATTTAAATTGAACTAATCCGTATTTGCGTTGAGGTAGGGTAGCAAAAAAATTTAAAGGGGGGGGGGACCCTTGATTATAATGTCAAGATTCGAAACCCCAGCTTCCCAGCTCTCACCCCCAGACCAGAATATATAAGTTTGAAAATTATCTCCACGTAACCACCAATGTTAAGTCTTCCCGCGATTATACTACTGATCTAACACTTTATCAATTTCAATTATGGGTATAAGTAATGTGCATTCAGTTTCCCGGTTTTAAATGTAGTTTTTCTGGAATTTTCGACTTGCTGGAGCCCTCCCCCTCTCTATTATTGCATTTAATCACTGATACGTATGATTAGAGCTAGATACATGGAAACCTACACGTAATGAGTTTGTAAATCCCCAACAACCCGTCATCAATAATAATTGAGGTTTTCACACACAAAATGTTTCGAAATTCAAATTAAATCAGTCAAAACAACTTTTATTAATTTTATTTTGTTAAAAATGGTCACAGTGAGTGTTTGAGCTCGTGAACATTGTGGTCGCTTTCAGTAGAAAGTTGTTTTATCATAGGACTGGATAGGAAACGTTGATTTCCAATACTTAGTGTTTTTTTTTTCCCGCGCACTAATTCCCCATTTAACTGTTCACATGTAATTATGCTAGTGGGTTAAGGATGAGGAAGGTAGAATTTAAAGAAAACTGATCTGCATTTGCATGGAGGGAAAGTCTATTTGCGGAAGAAAAAAAACCTACCCAGCCGGGGTTCGAGGTTCGATCCCCACCTCCCCAACACAAACCGCGTCACGCCGACGCGGGTTTCATGAATTAATTAGTTACAAAACTGGAACCATGTAATAAAGTGGTTTGTCTACTCACTCACGCACGCACGCACGTCTCTCTCACTCGAACAGCACGCGTGTTATTTCTTAGCGACTGTGCAATGATCGAGATTTATTGACCCTCCTAAGCCCCCCCAGAGCAAACGAATCCGACCCGGAGACGCGTGTCCTTTGACCACAAACAACCACCGGCAGGAATTCTGCTCTCCCAGTACATTTATATAGTGCCATGAAATGTGAGGGAAGGTGGGGTGAGGCGGGGAGGGGGGGTGAGAGATGAGTCACACAACTCACCCCTGCAACCAAACTGATACACCGGGGATCAATACCACCAGACGCACTACCATCACTCATTCCAACCCCTGACACACATGCAGCAGAGATGGGTAGGAGGGTGATATTGCCGGTCGCTGTGAGGGGGTAGTTCTTCACATTAATAAAAAAAAAGGGATAGGTCGAATGCGCCGAAGAACCGTTCGAGGGATAGAAAAAGCAAAATTCCAGCCTAAGTCAAGTCTCATTATAATGTTGTCCTTGTCTGATAACACAAATAATTAAAAGTGGTATTTGGGGGATGTCCTCTTACAATGAATGGGAAATTAACAATCGAGGATCTGGTGATCCTTGTCCCAAAATTAGGGGTAGGAAAGGACAACCATTGATATACAGCTCTTTTACCACTAATGTATAGGCCATAACAAATTCGAAAAAATGAAATTCTATCCCAAATCCTGACGAAGACCTTGGTAATGATTTGTTGGTGCTTCAAAGTGAGCGTAGCATTAAAAAACTTGCAATGTTAATAAATAACATTGCTATATAAATTAATTTTAACATTTCATCATAAGACACAACATTTGAAAATGACTATTCAAAAGTTGGATTTTTTTTCTTCCGGGAATGTTAAGACTGTTGAAATAAACACGTATAGTGCACGTTGTTTAATAGTTATACAAGTTTGGTGTTGGAAATGTGAAGAATATGAAAGTTGGTATAGCATTATAACTATATATATTCGAATATGCCGTCTACAATATTACTAAAAATTAAATAATAGGCCTACTAATGTTTACATTTTAAAATTAAGACTGCTAAGTGTAAGTAAACGACTAGCAAAACTTTGCAAATTAATTACAAACCTACCTTTTATAAAAAAATACTTGATTGTTTTGAATATTAGAAATATTTCTATTATCTTTAGTAACTTTCAAATATTGTTATTCCTTAATTCTAAGATACCGTTCAGAGTAAACGGAGGCCACACACCTGCATGAATATTTACCATACGAATAATATCACCCGCCTCGGTGGCAGCATGGTTTAAGGCGTCACTCCGTGTTAGACTAGACTCCCGATGACAGGGATATTGGGGTTCTAAGTCCTGTTGGGTGTACTGATGGTGGTTTTCCACTCTACTACCACGCAAATGGGGGTACATTTTCTTTAAAATTCAACCTTCCTCATCTCTAGCTCAATAGCTTAATTAGTTACTTACTTATGCCTATAGCCTGAACAGGTGGTAAGACGCGGTGCTAAGAAAAAATCATCATCTAACACCAAAATAGAGATGTGGAAAAAATATCGATACTTTACTAAAGTCAATATTTTCCTTTTCAACACCAATATTTTCTTAATAGATACCTTTGTTTTGTTTTGATACGATTTGCTCAGATGGGTGCATAGACCCTCAATCATTTGTTTACCCACACTATGATAGTCCTATTACTTCGTTCGGAAATGAGTACGAACATAACTAGGCCCTCTACTGCAATACATTGTGACTACATTATGATTATTTTTATGGAAACAGAACACGAAGAAATTATATCAAAACGACAAAAATTATTTGCAACCTGTGTGTTGATATTCATTAAATTATAAGCCATAACAAAGCTGCACAGCCCTCCCTGTACGCTGACTCACCGAGGGGTGTTATGGGTAGCGTTCTGACACGCAGGGAAGGGGGGGGGGGGGGGCTCTGATATGAAATGCTGAGTGGCGCATAAGCTGGATGACTCTCCAACAATCACTAGACAACATCCGTGAATCAGCGTCCATAAAGAATGAAGATTATTACCACACGTATGATCCATTTTATTAGTTGGAGGTGCTATAACCCCCTCTCTCTCTCTCACTCTACGGTGCTGAATCAGCAGAAGGGAGGGTGCACAAGCTACTCTCTAACCATTACACGCGCTCGTAGTCTTACTGCTGACTGACCTTGAAGCGACACAGCTATCACAGATATAGTATCGATTGTATGTCTCGTATGCCTCCATACTATAGATGGAAATTACTTTTTTCACTATTTTTGGCATAGTTCAGTCATTTAGTTCAGTACATGTATATAGGTCAATTGGTCACGAACTTACAGTTGAAGTCGACATCTGTTACCCATAGACTGGAGAAACATTATATAGTCGACCGCTTAAAGTGGACCTACAAACTTGAAATACGTTATAGTCCTGTTCAATATTTGGGACCTACAGCTTGAAGTCGATCGTTCACTAATTTGCGATCTACAGCTTGAAATCAATCGTTCACTAATTTGCGATCTAAAGCATGAAGTTGATAATTCACTTGTTTGCGACATACATCTTGAGGTCGATCGTATACTAATTTGCTACCTAGACATGAAGTCGATCATTCACGAGTTAATAGCCTACAGCCTCAATCATCATTGGCTAAGTTGGCGTGGACCTACATCTTGGAGTTGGTCGTTCACTAGTTGGTGACCTACATCTTGGAGTTGGTTGTTCACTAGTTAGTGACCTACATCTTGGAGTTGGTCGTTCACTAGTTGGCGACCTACGGCTTGTGACTGATCCATTTCACCTTTCGCATTACAAGTTATAACTATAGGCTAGTGTATGAATCTACCATTTTGGCGGGGGGTGGGGTGTAAACAATGGCAAACCCGCTTCGGTGGCCGCGTGGTATAACGCGCTACTCTCGTTTTAAACCAGACTACCGAGGACGGGGTGATCGGGATACAATCCAGGTAATGTGCACTGAGGTTGGTTTTCCCACTCTCCTTCAACGCAAATCAGATTAACTTCCTATTAATTAAACCTTCCCGATTCCTAAACCATTAGTGTAATTAGTGCATAACCCGAACGGGTAGTAAATCACGGTGCTAACAAAAATTATAAAGGCAGACACACAACTCTTTTCAGGTATGCACTAAAAGGGGAGACACCACACCACACCACACCACACCCAAACCACCATTTTAATATAAAAAAATACTAAGTACAATATAAAGCTCTGAAGATGAGTCAAATGGAAGCTTACAGTTATTTATTTAAAAAGTATACAGCTGTAAATATTAAACGTGTGTAAATAGTGGCCTACTAAAGTATAGTTCGATACATTTTACGCCCCTTGCATCTATACTTTAACTAAATTTATTACTGACTCATTTCATTTTTAACCCTAGAAGCACGCTGTGGGGTCGCCGGACACCGGCTCACTTACTTGAAACAGGTTTGCGCAATAGCTAAGCAATCTAAAGCGTTGATGCCTTGTCTACCTTCATTGCTCTCGTAGAGGTCAAAGTAGAAGGGATCAGTTGTTTTTAAAGATTATTTTGAGCAATTGGGTCCCCACTACCCCACGGTGTGCTTTGTGCTATGAAAATATCAATGTCAACATTTTGCAATTTTATTTTCTGTGAAGTGTTTAGTTGTGTATAATTGTTTTAAAATGGTATATAGTGTATTTTGGTTTAATTTTGAGTTAAAAAAAATTCAGATTGGGTCATGGCGTCAACAAATAAATAACTGACAGTGGAAGAAATATCTTCTACAACCTATCAATTCTAACACAGTATGTTTTAAATATGACAGAGTATACAAGAAACAAATAGACACTTGTGAGGACAACTGTTCACAACTTGTGAACTATCTAATAATTTTTTAAGTCAATTTCACCGTAATATGCACAAAAAAAAAACAAAACGACATTCAACCTCAAATGGTGAAAATCAAAGGTAAGATTACTAACTCATCGGAATGTGTGTTTTAAGTAAACATCTACAATAGTGTAATTTGTTCCTAAAAGAAATAAAGCAGTTATCCTACTATCAACTATAGATTTCCAGTCTGATATTGAAGAACAAGAAAACTGTAAAGTGGAACACATTCCCGATCAGCTATGTCACTCAAAAACAGTTGCCAGAAAGACTAGATGATGCTCACTTTGCGTATTTTATGGCCTTATAGATGCATCTGGTGTAAACTCTTTGGTCATTTACTGTCTGAATAATGTATCATTCTCAAAATCAGTCAGAAGAGAGTTCTTGATAGGAGAGAGAGCACACGAAGACGCAGCTACTAAAAATATTCCAAAGAGTTAAAAGACTCATCTTTGGAATTCTTGAGATGGACGATTCACAAACCATCCAAAAGGAGTTCAGCGCCTAGGCTTACACAGCCTAGGCGCTGAACATCACTTAGGAATCTGTAATAATTTTAAAGCTGGTGTAAAATGACATCAATATTTATATAATTGAAAATATAATATTTTAAAGATTTATATTTTTGTGTTGCAAAGTCATGACTAAACTACTAATTTTAAGTATACAATATTTAGTTTTTACATTTAGAACGTTATTTAATAGTGGTGTATACGATCCCACGGTTGCTTCTGGGTGATTCTTGTTCGGAAATATCTAGATGTTGGTACCCTGCTTCTATACATATATTATACACTTGTGTCACTATTATAGTAGGGACCCTTCATTATTATGTTGTATTATTTAGATTACTTGTCAATCCAGCTCATGACCAATTTTATGATTTAAAAGCTACTTAACCCGCCTCGGTGGCATAGTTAGCTAATGCGCTAGTCGTGTTGAGCTATACTGCTGAGGACGGGGAGAACGAGGTTCAAATCTCGGTCGGGTGAACTGGGTGTGTTCCTAAATAGTTTTCCACTCCCCCTCCACGCAAATGCGGGTTCACTTCCTCTAATTCAACCTTCCCATTCCTAAACCATTAGCGTAATTAGTACTTAAGCGTATAACCCGAACGGGTAGTAAGACGCGGTGCTAAATAAAAAAATAAAAGCTACTTATGATTAAAAGCACCAGCATAACCATTTATGTGCTAGAGTATTGTGAGTCTTTAAAGAAAAACTCACACAGGTCACTAATTATTTTCGGGGACATTTTTACTCACTAGTATACGTGAATATCACCAACTCGTTAAATTGGGTAATGAAGCTGCTTTTAATTTGGTTGTTTATCCTTTTGCCGAAGATTAAATGTTATTTTTTAAAGCCGTATATGCGCATTTGTTTGACGACCGGAGATGACCTTTGTAAAATACTCGTTGAATGAAAGTAAACTTGCCGGCAAACAAACCAAACCACATGGCGAATGATGTTCCCTATGACGTCACGGTATAACGTAATGTCAAGGAAGGCACGTTTATAATAATAGCACACTTTACAGCTCGCGAAAGAGGTGGGTGGATGGTGACGTCACACTGACCGTAGTCACCACTTACTAGATAGCTAGAGACTGACAGCACAGGCCTCCGCCGTGGTTCGGATCCCACGTTAAACTGTAGGTCCTCCATTTCATCTCACAATCACCCTACCATTACACATTAGCGTTTTTTTAAGTGCGTATAACCCGAACGGGTAGTAAGACGCGGTGCTAATGATGATGATGTTAATAATAATAATAATATAATAAAGCCTGACAGCAACATTTTATGACTCACTTCAGTGGCCGCATGGTCTAAGGAGCTACTCTCATGTTAGTCTAGACTGCCAATGACGGGGGAGATAGTGGTTCGATCCCCGTCATGTGTACTGAGGGTGGTTTTTTTCGTTTTTTTTTCCCATGCTCCTCTAATTTCAACCTTTCTTATTCTTAACCCATTAGCGTAATCAGTACACAAGTGTATAGCCTGAATGGGTAGTTAGACTCAGAAGAAGGAAAAGTATGAGTTACAATCACTTCTTAGAATCGATATAATAATCTTGTCATACGGCATTATACGTCATTATTGTTTTTTAATTTAAAACTATCTTTAAAGTAAAATATGTGGGTCTTCAGTTATAAACATTGGTTTATCGAGTAATCTGTACTGATAAGCAGTGAATTAAGAGTTGTTTTTTTATCGTAGATATATCGCCTTAAATAAATAGGTTGCAGTAATTTTTTTGTTAAAAATTATTTCAAAACGTTCAATATGACGTAAATAAAACATGTAGGTAGGCCTATCACTTTACAGGCATCGACATGAAATAGTGCGTTGCAGCTAACTTATTTGTCCCACCAAAACAGTTCTCACTTTAACAAAATACTCACCTAAGATGGTTGTTTTATTGATTACCTCTCTTTTTATTAAACAGCCACCCGCAACAATGTCATCCCCTTGTCATCGGTGAAAAGATGTTACCTTCCATTAAAGAAACGCGAAAAAAAAAAGTTTACTA
Source organism: Timema cristinae (assembly GCA_039000515.1). Taxonomy (NCBI): domain Eukaryota; kingdom Metazoa; phylum Arthropoda; class Insecta; order Phasmatodea; family Timematidae; genus Timema; species Timema cristinae. Next base: position 23,767,782 of record JBCFYV010001001.1, on the reverse strand, counting down.
AATGGGGGAAAAAATTTGTCAGTGACTTGAATCGTTTCACTCCTCATTCCATTGCGCGTTTATTATTTCCCTATCATCCTCAAACATCTGTGCTTTCTCTATTAGATTTACTGTTGGTTTTTTATCCGTTTATTTGATTATTTTGAGGGCCTTTTCCTTAACGACGTTTGTGAGCACTAAATATTGGCACGTCTCTAAAATAACAGACAATTATGGTGATAATTTCACCACACTTTTAATTCCCTAGTGTCAATAAAATTCTCAAATACATATCTTTTATTTAAAATAAAGGGATGCAGATACCAACCTCTTGAATAACTCTCTTCAGAACTAGTACTGTGGGTAATTAGTTCACTTTTAACCTTCAGTCATATTATAGATTGTAGAACTAGTTACAGTCTAGTTTTTATAAGAAAGGCCTTATTTGACATTTGGAAAAGTTACAAGATCTCATCCATCAACTGTTTCCAGCCTGTGGACGGGTCAGTTTATTCAAATGTCTCCATCTCCTTCTGTCCTTCCACCATTCTTCTCCTCTCACTTAAACACTTTCTCTTATCTGCTCCTCCCATCTCTTTTTGGTCTTCTATTTACTCCATTTCCGTCATTCTCTTTGGCATCCTCTCCTTCTCCGTCCTCATTACATGCCCTCACCATCTCAGTCTTGCTTCCTCTACTATCTCATTAACAATATTTACTTTCACGTATTCATACGTCAAGTCATGTGATATGATACTGTTCCATAACACTAATAATATAGGTAGTTATATGTTATCAATATTGAAAACAATTTTTTTAATATAAAATCTACTTCCTACATACCCTATAGCCCTGGGCCGCAGCTCAGAGATTGTGCGATTCACGCGCATGCGCAGATCAACTCTCCGGGGTAAGTACCGTCATTAGCTGCAAGACACTGTCTTGCTCATTACAACTTTATCAGATCTCACACTAACGCGCCAGCCACTTGAAATAGATTACCGTAATAATTCTGTGGGACGTGAGTAGGGACTAGCAGTATTTAACACAATTTGGGAATTAGCAAAAAAAACGTAATGGGAATCAAATTGAATACATATTATATTATTATTATTATTATTATTATTATTATTATTAGCACCGCGTCTTACTACCCGTTCGGGTTACACGCACTTACGCTAATGTGTAAGGGTAGGGTGATTGTGAGAGGAAATTGGAGACCTACAGTTTAACGTGGGATCCGAACCACGGTGGAGGCCTGGCATTCCACACATTCACAAGTTGTGATTAACACACGTCTTGTCAGAGGTGAAGGAAGGGTTTGGCAAACATATAAATCTGTGCTGGGACCGAGGATTGAACCCCGGAGCCCCAACACCAAAGTTCGACACCTTACCCCTAGACCACCAGGTCACCTAATTGAATACACACTGATGGCAATGCCACTTCTTTCAGTATTATGGTCCAAACTTGATTTTATACTTGTATTTATAAATTCTCCATCTTTTATCAAGTGTTAAAAGATGCATGAAGGTAGCTGCAATAATATATAGTCCTTATAAGATTTGATTTTTTTTATTACCAATTCTTGATTTACTTCCGATACTTGACCATCTATATTTGAAAAAATAATTTTTCAACTTTTTTTTTTTTAGAGACTTGAAATGGTAATATAAAAACAACAAATTGTGTTTCTTTATAAACTAAGAATTGAAATAAATGTAATAAATTCTCTTTAAATAGACGTTAAAATAGAAAATATTTCTAAACGTTTTTATTAAAATAGTTTTTAGGTAAAGTTTGGATAAGCCAGTGATTGTATTAACATAGTAAACCTACTTCCAATGTATTTAAGTGCACTTTGATGAGCTTGGACTATATTTACATCGTCATTAAAAAAAAATTTACACAGCATTTACAGCCTGATATATGCTATATAATTTTATTTGCATTTACACAAAATACATGATAAAAAAATCTCTAAGGTTATTATAAAATGTTTTATTTTGTTTTATTAATTAATATTTTGCAATAAAGATGAAAACCTGTATAAATATTATGGTGGGCTGGAGCAAAACATGTTAGTTAACAAGTGACTTTCATAACTTAATCATAAAAAAACAATAAACATTGCAAAACCTTTATTACTCTACAGCCAATATGCTGTAGGCTAATAAGTAATAGCCCTTACTTTCTTACTTACTCTTTGGCATAAGAAGTTTGAAATTTAACTGCCGCACTTAATAAAAGTATGCCACATATATATCTATCTTGAGATAGTTCTATCTATTCCCTTCATTACACCTTATCCCATCTTGAGATAGTTCTATCTATTCCCTCTCACTAAACCTTATCCCTATCTTGAGCTAGTTCTATCCAGTCCACCTCATTACACCCTATCCCCATCTTGAGCTAGTTCTATCCGTCCACCTCATTACACCCTATCCCCATCTTGAGCTAGTTCTATCTGTCCACCTCATTACACCCTATCCCTATCTTGAGCTAGTTCTATCTAGTCCACCTCATTACACCCTATATCTTTCAGGTCCATTCTAATGTTATCCTCCCATCTGCGTCTAGGTATTCCCAATTATCTCTTCCCGTTGGGTTTACCAGTCAATACCTGAACAAGGTTCTAGATTCTCACATTCGCACTCATGTCCTGCCCACAGTAATCCACGAGACTTGATTATCCTACCAACCTAACGTAGCTATAATACCAGGTTCATTTATTGGGCACGTAGCTATAATACCAGGTTCATTTATTGGGCACGTAGCTATAATACCAGTTCATTATGGGCATACTTGCACCTGAGAGCGGAATCAGGCCAGAGATTTGGGAGACTGGAGTGACCTAATGTAGCAAAGACGGTTGTGGAAGATATGAACTCATATTCTCCTAGATTCAGCGAAAGCTTCAGATAACTGCAGTTATTCAAATGACTGAGGCCAACAACAACTGGACATGAGAAGAGGTGCCAACAACTGCTGTCAGCAAGGTAGTTTGATCAGGAGGTTAAAACACGACAGCTATCTGTGTTTTTCATGATTCTCTGTAAAGTCAGAACTAAGATCTGCTAAAGAACATTTCTAGGCATCAACTTCATGTCCCCCCGTGCAATTAAACTTGCTAGAGAGAAAAGTGTTGATTACTAGACCATATCGGTTGATATCAACAGGACCCTCTAAAACAAAGACCTTGACTAAGTGGTCGGATGTAAATCTTGGCTGCTTTACCGTTGCAGTCATATCGTCCTCATGTTTAAATGCGTCGGTGTAGCGACGCCGTCATCCACCGGACTAAGCTCATATCCACATAGAAGTACACGGGGACTAAAATGCCAGGCTAGTCTAGTCTAGTCCGGTTTGCCTGGGACGTATAGGTCCGGGTTCAAAACCAAATTAGTATTTTATTTCAAGGACGTGGTGATATTATATTTTTCCCTACCACTTTATTTATTTTTCAAAAGCTAAGTTTCCATTTGTTTTTACTATTCCCCATCTTGAGCTAGTTCCATCCGGTCCCCCTCATTCACACCCTATCACCATCATTTTAATACCTGTCTAAGGACAGATTCACAGAAGAAGTTGACATTAGTGACTTAGAGCCAATGTTCGCCATAAAGAACTTTCTGCCGTTACTTAACTACCTTATCACATCTCCTACAATAGATGGGGTTAGATATTTTAAATATACCCAAAGGCTAGAAGCAGTTTGGTGAAGGTCGCCCGCCACAGGCAGCCAAGAGGCGCCGTCAGCCTTCCGACACGCTTTCGTGCTCTGCCTTGAACTCTCTAGAGTAGACTCTACCCGCCACAATACAATAAAAACTGGTCTGCCCTCCCCCCTCTATCTTGTTGTCATGTCGGCTGAGGCGGAGGCGCCCACATTAGTCACCGCAGCACACCCGTGGGCTACTCAAGGTGCCAAAAGGCTTGGGTCATCCCATCATCACATATTTACTCTCTCTCTCGACCCCTCGGAGAACGAAGAATAATTATTCTTGTCAGAAAAAATCTGACTCGAGACTTTGAAAAATGTCGTCGTTTAATGATACCTCGAAACCGAAAAAAGTGATTTTCGCAATGTTGTTTGTCTGAAACCATTTTACCGATCGGGCTAAAACTCGGTATATAGAGTATTTATAAAGTTTCTCCGTGGAATGTTTTGGTATTAGATATCAAACCCTAAAATTAGGGGTAGTTTACTGTGGGGAGGATTAAAAATTAATAGAGTTTCCCTACATTTTAGTGGCATTTAACTTGCATTCTCTAAAGCATGTAAATATATTTGCACATGATTAACAAACTAATGAAATTCTAGAGCTCTCGATAAGTGTTAAATGATAAAACTACTCTACCTAAAACAGCAACACCTCACCAAACATTGGTAGGTAGTACGGCTCGAACACGACGTCACATCGTGGTGCGGTTTTCTGTATTATACTTAAAATAAACCCATTGGAGTTGGGAACAGTAAAACAGTTTAACTGTTTTTTTTTTAAATTAAAAATTAATTTTGCCAAATGAATGTAAAAGCACTTCATATATTTTCTGGTTCGAGCGTAATTGTGTAAATAAATCCCCGGTTTATCACCCGTTAGATCAACTCTGAACAATGACTCCCATACTAACTCCTGGAATTTGGTTTATTAGTAGTATAATTAAGTCACACACACAAAGTCATTTTACCATCTCCTGGAACCGAACCAAGAATCTATGAAGTTGTAGCCATCCACCCTAACCACCCGGCTTTTTAACGACCCCCTAGAGATGTGAGACGGAAACTTTTCCGTTTCGGAAAATTTTCCCTATATTTTTTCCGGAAAATTTTCCAAAACAAAATTTTCAATATTATTTCTGTAAAATAATTTCAACTGAGTAAATGAAAAAGAATAATAATAACAGTAACAATAATTAGTGGTATTGATCGTAGTAGTAGTAGTAGTAGTAGTAGTAAAGAAACACCTGCTTCGGTGGCCGCATGGTCTAACGCGCTACTCTCTCAATAGACTAGACCGCCGATGACAGGGAGATCGGAGTTCGATCCTGGACGGGTGTGCTGAGGCCGGTTTTCCTAAATGGTTTTCTACTCGCACTCCACGCAAATATTGGTGCAATTATTCTAAATTCAACCTTCATCCTCCCTAACACATAAGCATAATTAGTACATAAGCGTATAACCCTAAAGGGTAGTAATACGCGGTGCTAAAAAAAGTAGTAAAGACACAAATTCATACGAGCCTTTTAGCCCCGTTATGTTCATAAATCATACTTCAATTTTTTATCATCAATAAGTTAATTAAAATAACATTAAGGTTGGCCCAATATTTGTCTCTCCCCCCCTCTCTCCGTGCTTCCTAACTACCCACCCCCTTCTATAACCCATTCGTCTTTTAAACACACTATATTTTAAAGTATAATAGGCTCAAAGTGTCACCTCTACCATTTAACCCATCCACCACAAGCCAACACTACAGACAATTTTCTGGAAAATCTTCATCTCTACGACCACCCGGGCTCTTAAATGGTCTCTTGAGGGTCCAGCTCAATGCTTTCCATCAGTACTACCAACATAAAGCACACAAAGAGCGTCTGTATTAAACGCTCCAATAAGTAACCACCCCACTAAACACTCTGTGTAGCCGCCGGCCCAAAACTTTACTTAGCACCTGACGCGGCAACTTCATTAGTTAACTACCCGGTTAGTTTGTTAGTGAGTTGATCTGGCGAGTAAACATAACGGTTAGTCGCTTCCAGACTCGATTAGTCCTTCATTCTGTGCGCCAGCATGTCTTCTTACTAGTTACCCCAGATATATCTGTACCAGATAGGTTGAGAGTATAAGTAAACAAACTGTGCACGGACCCCAAGAGTTATTTATAATACTCACGAAACCCGTATCAAATCCCGGTAGCCCTAGTGAGGGTGGTTCCCCCACCTAAATGGTTTTCCACTCTTCCTCCACGCAAGTGCGGATACATTTCATATTCATCCCTGAAACCATTAGTGTGATTAGTAGTCTACATTAGCGTACAACACCTAACGAGTAGGAAGACGTGGTGCTGAACTTTGTTTAAAAACTGCTTTAAGTATTTAAATTTGACCTAAAGAAAAGACTCAAAAGATAGATTCCAAAACTCGATATCTTTCAAATAAATTTAGCGATTAATTTAAAATTTAAACCGAAGATAACATTTTGTATAAAATACACGCATGTCTTTACGTAAAGATTACCCAGTGATTTCAAGATTTTTTTAAATAAGTATGAAGATGAAACAAAGTTAATAAGCGTATCAATAGGCATGGACTATGAAATAAATCTCTTCTGTTGTCACAAAGTATGTTCTTCCACTAGACAGCTGATAGGGGGCCACTATCATAAACAATGTTATACAATAGTGGTATCTTCTACTATTTCACTCTACACTCAATTGAAAGGATCCCGACTGGGATTCGAACAAGGATACCCCCTTGGGAAACTAAACAACCGAGGCCTAGAACCATCTACCATGGCGGTACCAATTGGTTTTAATTCGATCTGATGAAAGTAGTTCGTGCGAGAGAGAGAGAGAGAGAAAGTGTGTATGTATGATACGTATGCAAAGGAAGTCGGTAAGAGCCAGTAAGAAATAAGTCTCCACTCTACTAATCAAGCCTCTGCTCAGCGCCATGAATGGAAGACCACTGTGCTCACAGACCGTGGGAAAACCGCAAGGTCAGCCCACTACCAGCCCGACGCGAGGGGACAAACTCCACAGATGCGAGGATACACTTGCGTTTTTCGCGAGTCTAGCGGCTTTTATCGCTCCTGTAGTAATGTATTGTCAGACTGTCACAAGAACAACCTCTGAGTTCGGACCATATACAAATAAGTGAAGTTTTTGTCAATGATGACTAAAGGTCACTATTTTTTTCAAATCTGTCAAAATAGATACCATCCGTATAAAGTGACCCCGTAGAACAAATTGGCGCATAGCAGTTGTGCCAAAGAACCCCTTGTCCCAAAAGTTCATAGCTTAGTTGGGCCACGATCACCGAATAGGAAGACTATTACTAACAGACAAGTGACTTGGTGGTCTAGGGGAAACGTGTCGGACTTCTGTGCTGGGGGTCCGGGGTTCAGTCCTCGGTCCCGGCACAGATTTTGCTGATTGCCCCTTCCTTCACCTATGAGAATACTTGTGAATGTGTGGAATGCCATGACTCCACAGTGGTTCGGATCCCACGTTAAAATGTAGGTCCCACATTTCATCTCACAATCATCCTACCACTACACATTAGCGTAAGTGCGTATAACCCGAACGGGTAGTAAGACGCCGTGCTAATAATAATAATAATAAATAATACTAACAGATAATAGTCCTGCGAAGTGCGGGTAGATATGAATTTGGTCCCACCTATCTTGTTGCCTAGTGTTAGGTTAGGTTGTACTAGGTTAGGTAAGGCTAGGTTATATTAACTTAGCATTTTATTGTGTCTTACTATCCATAAGCTGTGTTTTACGCTACGCTTGAGGCAACATTTACAACCATCCTGAATGGAGCGTCACTACAGTCGTGGTCGAGTTAGTACATCAGTACGACTTGTTTACAGTTCCCAAGAAGGAACTCGGACCAACTGTAATATGGGATTAAACTCTGGTATTAACAAGTATTCGTAGCCCAACCGTAATACGCCCGAACAAATGGATTATCTAATAACATTTTAAATTTTCAAATAAGTTTCTCCCAATGGTGATCTAAATATTTTATATATACAAGTAAACAGTATTTTATTTTCCGGGGAAGATGAACACTCCTTTTATCTTTAAAAGCAGCAGTCTGACCTGGATCGATTATGGAATGGCCTTATCTTATAAGCGAGTGTAACACATCAAGTTAAGCTTGCCACATTTCAGGGTAAACTGAATGTTTCCTTTGCTAGCCCTGAAAGCTAGCAGACTTAATCTACACTGTCCCCACTATGGAGCAACTCATAAACCGAGCCATAGTGTAATAAGTCAAGGTAAAACCACTACCGTTCAAGATAAATTAAGTGTGAATGTATCCTTGATTCCGCCATATCGAACCCGATTGGTTGTTTCAGAGATGGTATTTAAAATTAAAATTAAAAGTTTTCATCCCATCTTATCGTATTTGGCCCAAATCGGTTGAGAACTGTTTGCGTTCACAGCCATACAAATAAAGAAAAACTCTGTTAATCTGGCACCCAATGGTCATATCTGATAGTCCAGCACGGGTAACCCCCCCCCCCCCTCCCTCCTTCCCACTACTAGTATTTTGGCCTAACACCAGCGCCATTCACCTGTCTGTCACTCTTTGTTTACATTGTTGAGATTGTTTGTCGTTCTGTATTAAGGTCCGTTTACATTATGTGACAAAACACTGTTATTCTGTAACTTGTTACATTTGCTATAAAAAGATTGACAAAAAAACACACGCAAATAACAAATGATAACATGTTTTATCCAGTCTGCATCACGTGGTCTGAGGATATTCTTCTTACGGTCGTTGTTTGTGTAATGTTGCACAGCAAAAGGGCCAAAAGATGGTTTTGGGTTCGACATATCTACTCGCGAGAGTTAAATACCGCGCGAGTCGCCTTTTGATCGATCTTCAACGAGATGACCATGACCTGTTGGTTGGGGCCTCAGAACTGATGGCAGTTTTAGGAACTTTGTTCGGATGACAAGTCTAATTTCTAACCACTTTATTTAACATATTAATTTCGTACGTTAAAAGATATATCGACTTGTTTTTAAAAGTATTCTTTATTCAACTGTCCAAACATTTTGAGGTCAATATTTAACTATACCATTACAATATTTAAGTGTGAACATACAATTCGTACTTTCAACAAGAAATAAAATCACGACCAAAACAATAAATAATCGGTGAAGGAAGCTAAATATTGAGCTTTCCAACGTTAAAAGATAAGTCCCAAGAAAAATTTGCATGGATCAGTTACAGTAACAACATTAATTATATATTATATTCAACATAATACTCTCATCCTTGAATTATAATTATCTAGTGTTTTTTTATAATATCCTATTTTCTACAATGGAGCAAAATGTGATATTAAGTTAATAATAAAATCCTCTTCTGGGTTCTAGAAGTTTGTGACTTTGGAAGGGCGGCTTTCCTTAAGTGACAGTCCAATTTCCATAGGAAGGGCTAGAAAAGTTACTGGATCTACTTTGAAGTATGCATACGCCAGGTCATGTGATATGCAACTGTCTCTTTTGATAGTGATAAAATAATGATATTAAAGTGTTACCAATTTTGAAGGCCAAAAGAAAAAAAAAAATTCTAAACGGACCTTTATAGGAAAATTGTGCTATACATATATAAACCGTGCTTGTAGCGATATAAAAATCAGCAGTAAAACTCGCTGATTTTGTTTTATTTATGATATAATAGTTAGAATAGCGCTCAGTGTGTAAACATATCGCACAATCAGACAATGACTTGAGTAACACAACTTGACAAGAGTTACACAACACAAGAGCGATAGAACAAGGTGTCTTACTGCCCGTTGAAGCTATCCGTAATGTTCTATCATCTAAGGACATGGGATTAGGAGGGTTGTGTGTTCAGGAATCGCATCAGCTCTCACAGAGAGGATGTATAGAAAAGGATGGGAAACAAACCTCCTCTGTTGCACTCGGTCGATGTTCAAATCTAAGGACCATTTTCAAGAACTTGACTAAGGGGATGCTTTGTGGACACTAGCGTGGGTTTGCTTGCATCATCATAGGTTAGTAGGTGGCGTGATAATGTGCTCGGGACCACACTATCGGTCACTAAACATTCACTAACGTTCTTGCATACCACCCGTGGTTCATAATATGGGTCACTGTGTAGTCCGTCCGTCTAGATAAGTCTGTCCTGTCACCTTTCTGGGTAAACGGAGTGTACAATAGCACCGTTATTTGAAGCGGTTATACCATAACAGTTGAGTAATAATTTTTCAAGTGCATTATCTCCAAGCATTAAACTTGAGAATATGCTGCACAGTAAGTAATGTAAGGCCATTTAAAAAATATATATTTATTGAGTAAAGACAAAAGCTCCCCCCTATTAAAAAGATAGTTTTCAAAACTAGATAAATATAAAGTAAAAAATAAGGCTTACACGTGTTTACTTAGAGGTAGATAAATTAATGCACGTATGAAAATTTGTTGGGACTTCCCCTTTTATATTTAATTTTTGGGCTTTTGTTGTTGTTGTTGTTAAATTTGATTTACTACGTATGCTAAGTATTACCCACTCAATACAATATAGTAATTATTCAGGATCCAATTAAGTTGGAACACTTTGAACATTGTTCTTCAATGGCGTCTACAACAAGACTTTAGATGGCAGGAGTGTAGTGGTGCACGCGTACATTCCAATTTCCCGTCCCATTCGGCTCGTGTAGTCTTAAAGCTCCTAAAGACGTGATTGGATGTTGCTACCTGCGATGAGGCGCACTGTACCGGTAAGCGGGCGAGTGGTCACTCCTAATAATATATAGCCAGACGCGACTGGGAACCAGTTCTAGCGATGAACTGTCCTCGACTACCGGTCTAAACAGTTCCTCCACACCTGTCTGAGGTCCTGTGAGAGGCTTGCCTTCTTGCCAGTCAAACTCTCCATCGGTGGACAAAGGTATCGGTTCCATAGTATGGTTTGCAGGTAACCTGAAGGTCAGAGCTGGAAACCCAGCTAGGTGTACAAAAATGTTTATTTTTTAAGGTGGGGTGGGAGGGAAGTTAAGGGCAGTCATTTTGCAGTTTTTAGTATCAATACAATTGTTTTGGTCAAAATAAATAAATATTGTTTCAGTAGAAATAGAGAGTTTGATTCTCTTCATCGAGAAATATCAAGAGGTCTTGAATATCTTGTCAAGGGTGTCCTGGAATTTAATGACAACTTTTTCTCTTAATTCAAAAAAGTTTATCATCAAATGCTGCTATGCTCACGAGAAATATTCAAGAAATGTGATGAAAATTAAACTTTGTTCCTACTGGAACAATATTTTATTTATTTTATCCAAAATTATGTTTTGCTCTGAAAACTGAAGGGAAAAAAACCACCTTCATCAGATCGCCATCCCTTCCAACTTACCTTAAAGAGTTCTCCAATCTCAACTTATTAAAGTAATGAAAATCAGTGATATAAATCTATGCAGGGACCGAGGATTGAACCCCGGACCCCCAACACAGAAGTCTAACACCTTACCCCTACATTTCCCATGACTCTCCATAGTGTTTACCTCATTTGTGAAAACACGCGGATATCCCGGATATTAAAGACGCAGAGTACGGACATTTACTTTTACTAGTTTCTAAAATGGCCCGCTGGCGTGATAACTGATATGTACAGTCAACTCTTGATAGCTCGGACTTCGGATAATTCGGACAAATTTTCTGAAAATAAAATTTTATATAGTAATTTTATATAGTAGCCGCATGACGACAGGCTAAAATGTTTATAGAAATCGTGTATTGCTGAGGGTTGGTGGAGATCTTGCAACGCAGCGTTACTACCCCTCCCATCTCCTCCCCGCACATACAGTACAGCATTTATATAAGAAGACCTGTTTGAATCAGCGTGCTTAATTCTTCAGTACACTTTTTTCGTCCATCCAAAGCCCTACTATTTTAAGCTTCCAATTAAATGTTCCAAATGAACAAATATTACGGTATTTCTTCTAGATTCTGTAAAATTCCCTGCCCTTGTTTTACTGTGGGTTTTTTTCCAAACAAGAAATTCCCTGTGTTACCCCGGCTTTCAAGGTGGGTGGCAGTCCTGCTACAACCAGACCTAGCATCGAGAATATACCCACTAGGTGGGTAAGAGAACAGACTTGTTTCGGTGGCCGCATGGTCTAAGGTGCTACTCTCGCAACAAACTAGACTGCCGATGTCAGGAAGATTTGAGGTTCGAATCCCGGTCTAGTGTATTTAGGGTATTTTTTAAAATAGTTTACCTCTCTCCCCCATGTTAACTAATTAGCATATTTAGTACATATGGTTATAGACTGAAAAGATAGTAAGGTGCGGTGCTAAATAGCAATTTTAAAAAAGGCAAGAGAAAGGGTAATTCGAGTAGGCGGAAAACAACTGGCCACTGCTCCACGGAAGGGGGCGGTTAGCGAGGTATTTCACACTTCAGTGCGCTCCTAGAAAGTTTGACGAGCATGCTCAGTCTACAAAGCGCCCCTCCTCACATTTCCGACAGCCTGCAACTAGCATCACAAAAGTACCAAATAGCTATCTAGCGTGAAATGAAACCTCTCAGAAGCCAATCTCGTAAACACATCAAAACAAAGAGCTGGACGCGAATACAAAATAAAGGTAAATTGTACCGTTTAAAAGAGATAGCCTGATATATTAATGTTTGTGCGCCACCATTAGGGTGACATTTGATATAACGATTGAATTGGGTCCAAGTTTGCTGTTCTGTATTATAATAATTAAAAAGGGATGATGTGTTTTTTATAAATTAAAAGTTCTGGTGTCTAATAGTTTTTATTTTATTTTTAGTAGATAAACAGTTGTTTTTTTTGCTAGATATTTCACACGTTTTAGATTTTAATAAAAGCCCGACTATTACTTTATATGCATGATAATTCCCGACACGTGAGATTTAGAACACAGATTAAGATGTCATAGACTCTACCTACACGGCTCCTCGTCAGGAAGGAAAGTGAAGAGATGCGTACCCTGAAGGGGTATATCAATCGACATTTCCTTCTAGAAGCTTCCCAAAAGAAAAAAGGTGTGGTCATCCAGGTGCGTTTCTGTCCATAAAACTGCGTTGTCTTTTTAAACAGAGACGTAGAAGGATGTCGCCATACTTTGCAACTTAACAACTTAACACAAATAAATCTTAATACCCGAGCTCATTTAAAATATCGTAATTTTGAATAAAGATGTGAATAATAAATTATTGAGCTGTATAATTCCACATCATTAAAAAATCTAATGGTTGAATACAAAATGAAGGTAAATCTAATGGCTATCTCATTTCACTTACCATAAGCTGTGTGTACTATAAAGTGTCATACACCCCAACCCGTACAGAACCTTTCGTTAGGAGCGAACATAAAAACACGGTTCCAATTTTACAAGTTAGAAACATATTAGTTTGTGTTCAACGTCTTACTGCCCATCTGGAATATTCTCACTAATGAGGTAGGGGCAAGGTAAGTGTGATTTAAAGGGAATGTACCCAGAGTTTGTTTTGGAAAATGATAAACCATTTAAATAAACCACCTCTGTACAGCGAGCTGGAATTTCAACCCCACCCTACTAATCACCGACAAATCAGACTATACGAGACTGTCGCCTTTGTCAAGAGTTCCCACTGATGTGGGTAACAACTTAAGTGATAATATATTAATAATAGTTTACCAATAGTTATTTCAGGAAATACAAAAACAATATAAATCCATCCGATTCAGTATGTAGTACGTGTCTGGCTGTTCACATACAGTATTATTCCGAGAGAGAATGCGTGCAACATTGAACATCAACAAATATCTGGACGTACCAAACTAAAGTATTTGTATAAAAAATACACAATGGAGTAGTATTTGTACAAGTACAATGTATTGTTTTGTTTAAAGTAATAAGAACAATAGGCTATTCGTGTCTTAACAACATCCTTTTCCGTCTCACTTTGTCAACAAGTTCGTTTTACTATTAGTTTTTTTTAGTTTTTTTTTTTTTTAGAAAATTGTAACAATTTAAACCCCTTTCAAAAGACAGAGACAACTGATCTGAAGGTTAGTTTTATAGGTTACTTAAAAAGATAAAGTATTCCCTACTTGCTTATAAAACTAGACTAGACTACGGTGTTGTTTATAGAACTCAATAAACTGTTTTTATTCTCACGTGAGAAAAGATATTTTATTAAGTTATTAACAACCCCATAAGAGACAAAAAACACTGACATAATGTCACTTCTAATCTATCTATATCCCTCACTTCCTTATGAACTAAGAACACTCAAAAGTATAGTCATGTCGCCATGGGGAGAGCCTTGTCTGCCAGTTTATGAACAAATGAAATATCACAAGTGTAATAATTTTTGTCAACGTTGGCTGGCCTGTAATTATTTGTTTACATGCACTAAGTCTCTCCGTGTGGCGCCGTGACTATATACAATAATATATCCTCAAGGTGCGGTGATTTGAGTCTCTGACTGTTGCACAACCACCTTAGTTTCTAATTAGATAAGATAATCGTTCAAATAATCTAATATCTAGATAAAATAATTACTTCCTCATTTCAAAATACTTTCAAGTAATTTGTTATTTAGGGGAACTTTATAACGAACACGTTTTTAACATAAGGAACTTTACTTATTGTTGGGGGTTTCGAACCACCCAATGAGTCTTCTCTTTAAAAGTATCCGTCTGAGATTAAAACACAAAACCTTCAGTACACAATTATCTAATTAATCTAGACCTGAAAGATAGTTTTGTGCCTTGAGAATAATCGGCCTTGGAAAGCGGTAGTAAGAATATAAATAAAAACTATCAAATGAAAATTTTTATTTTTTAAAAACACATTACCGATATAAATTGAGTAAAATATAAATTTTCAAAATACAAATAATGCACGCAAAGTATTTGGTGGTACATTATAATTTTTATAGAAAGGGATATTTGATAACTATACAAATTACAAGATATTCATACGCCAGGTCATGTAATCTATATATATGTTACTTTTGATCGATAGTATAGAATCTAATACAATTAGTAAAAACCATCTTATTGTGGCCTAAAAAATGTTTCTTTACTTCTCTTCTCTAAATGGCACTTCCTATGAAAATTGAACTGTACCAAGACTATCACCCCTCCATTCGTCTCAATCACCGCACCTATCGGACAATAGTAGAGGAGGCCTGTCACAACTATGAATGAACCCATAGAGATAAGACTACTACCAGCTCAGCCAATAACATTTTCTCTTCCTAAAACAACTAGAATAACCGCTAATCACGTTACAGAGATGTCACTTCAAGGTGTAGCGGCAATTTGAGTCATTACCACTCGCCGACATGTATAATAGCTCACTTTCACGGTGTTAACAATATAACAAAAACTAGACGTGGATAAATGTACAACGCATTTTAAAATATTAGCGAGATATTTTTATTATTATTATTATTATTATTATTATTATTATTATTAGCACCGGTTCTTACTAACCGTTCGGGTTATACGCACTTACGCTAATGTGTAGAGTGATTGTGAGATGAAATGGAGGACCTACAGTTTAACGTGGGATCCGAACCACGGTGGAGGCCTGGCATTCCACACATTCACAAGTTGTGATTAATACACGTCTTGTCAGAGATGAAGTAAGGGTTTGGGTAGTCAGATAAATCTGTGCCGGGACCTAGGTTTGAACCCCGGACCCCTCAGCACAGAAGTCTGACAAATTACCCCTAAACCACCAGGTCACCTTTGATATTTTTGATCATTTTCGCGTAGATACGCAGATTTAAAAAAATATATATAAGCCTCTAAACATTTTAGTTTACTTTTCATAAGTTAGGGGGAAAAAGTATTATTTTATTCTTTAAAGTTTTTATTTAAATGAAAAAAAATATATTTGATAGTAAATTCTAGGAACTATAGTGTATATTTTGGCTCCCATGAAATTCATGTTAAGTAAATTACAGCCACAGGCGTAGTATTATTCGACCCATAACTCAGAAAAAGGTTCCATTTTTGTAAATACAGTATAGCAAACCCAATAGTTCATATTGTGTGAACTAGGTAAGCAAATACACGGACTGATGTATCAGGACAGCAATTTACTGAGGTACTCAACATGAAACACAAGGTAATGATAAATGAAGGAGAAGAACACGCACGCACGCAAGTAAAGGACGCAGTTAACGAGGGAGAAGATAACTGATCCGGTGCATGAAATGGAGGTCACCATGTTACACTAAACAACACCACAGTGGCTCGGGTTACTGAACAACACCGGGAAGTCATAACAACCCCCTTTAGCCACATCGTTGCTGTCCCTTTGGCAGAGTGGAAAACATTTCAATGGTTGTGTTTCTAATTTCAATGGTTGATTTGAAGCTTTTTAAAAGACCACTCTACCAATTATTGTGGATTTGAACGACTTAAACTGCTCGAAATTCCTAATTTATTTCCGGGACTCACCCGCTTCGGTTGCCGACAAAAATAAATAAAATATAAAGTATTATGTCGTTTCAAATGAAGTTATTTTACCAACACTCAACACAAATGAGGCCATCGGATTCCAAGAGCGAGCTTATTGTGAACTCCTAAATACTCGTACCATGTAGGTATCGAACCTAAACCTAGTTTTTTAAAAAAATGATGGGAGCTTATTATTATTACTACCGCGTCTTACTACCCGTTCGGGTTATACTCACACTAATGTGTAATGGTAGGGTGATTGTGAGATGAAATGAAGGACCTACAGTTTAACGTGGGATCCGAACCACGGTGGTGGCCTGGCATTCCACACATTCACAAGTTGTGATTAATACACGTCTTGTCAGAGGTGAAGGAGGGGTTTGGCAATCAGATAAATCTGTGCCGGGACCGAGGATTGAACCTGGATCCCAGCACAGAAGTCTGACACCTTACCCCTAGACCACCAGGTCACCAACTTTGAGCTTGTTGCTCCTTTTCTGAACCCCGAAGCTCTCTACCACGTCCGGGTGTTGTTTCCAACAATTCTTGCCCGAGGGACGAAGTTTGGCGACATTTATATCAGAATCATAACGCATAGTGCGAAAATACAACCGGAGAATGAACTCATGACCTTACGGACGGAAGTCTTAACACATTGGTCATGCGGACAAATCGATATTATAACGGTTGTAGATTGGTTGAATATTAGTTCCACTATTGATCGCCTCCACGCGTGTCATTTACGCTCCGAAATAATAATTTAAAATAGCATGAGGGGAGGTTCGATCTCGGTTGGAGGTGCTCTAGCGCAATCGCTGACACAGCTCGCGGCGTTGTGCGTCCTTGACCCGGTGGCCTACACCTCTCAAGTCGGGTGTAAATAGTTCAAGTAATGGCGACGTACGAACGAAATAAAATAATAATAATAATAATAATTCCGATCCAAACGTAAACATTTTTTGTTATCCTTTAATATTGTAGAAAAAGAAAGAGAGAGAGACAAAAATACCTTCCCTGTCCCAGTCCACAACTCAATTACTGTCCTAAAAGACGCAGTAAAACACGCATTCTTACGCAACGCCGCACGGTTTTTACTGCGGGCCATTAAACTGTTATAGATTCAACACATTCTGAGCACGCCCAGCTCTGAACCTCTTTTTTTTTTTTCTTGCTACATCTGTTATAATCGTCTGATCTTGTTATATTTTTCTCTGTGAATGTTGAAAGTTCGCCATATTATACCAAATAAAGGTTGGCCCTACTTGAAGTGACATTTCTCACTCACATATGTAAACATATTATATATAGATAGAGAAATAACTTATCTACCAGTACACGTAATTATTACTGACACACATTATTACTAGGTGCTATCTTTTTAATGAGATAGACTATCAATGTTTTACAATATTGTAAACAGATACGATGTTATTCTAAGGTATTTACTCAGAGAATTGTATAAGTCACTACTAACCTGACTGAGGCAGACGATCTTGACGAATTTTCCTTTCGAATTTCCAAAACTGATATTTCTTTCACTGGCCCACCATGTGTGGGTCGGAGTAAAAGATGAATGTATACAATCTCTGACCATACACAACAAAACTTACTATCGGTTAACATCCATTCTCAAGCGCGGACAAAAGGCTTATTTTGCAAGATTCGCAAACACTAGCCTTGACGTCTGACTAAAAATTAAAAAATATATATATTTAAAAAAAAAGCCCAACCATACGGGCATAAAAAAACAACTTTATGGAAACATTCAGTACTGACGTTGAAAAAAAAACTGTTTTATTTTGACAGCACTTCAAAAAATGGGGCGGCTTTATTATATAAGATTATCTTCCCAATCACTTTGTAAACTTGTTGCTGGCATGGTTGATTAATTTTCTTCCGAAATACCGGGACGTCCCGGTGATTCTGTGGGGGTATTGATCTAACCTACAAAACCACGTTTATTTCAGGGCACTTTTGTAACACGGAGATAAAAAAAAACACAACACCACGACACCTCGGTCCAAGACCAACTGAAAGGAGATCCCGCGCGGCTCGACAGGAGGAGAGAGACAACCGGTGGTACCAATCGAGTAAAGTGAAAATCCCCAAGCGAGCGCGGCAAAATGTCACCGTCCGGTAATCGCGACTATACAGGGCAGACTTTCGACGAAGTCTTTAGCCACACGCAATGATTGTGATGATATCGGTACAGAGAGGGGGCGGGGGTAGTGATCTGTTGATAGGACAGATCTAGAGGACTTAGTGGATATTGTAGGTGTGTTGGCAAGCCTGCAGCCGACCTTAGCCTCGGGAGCGGGTCGATAAAAGCAGCAAGGCGCGTGGTTTGAAAGCTGTAGCTACTACACGAAATGAGGATTTCAAATCTGCAGTTTGATTGCCATTTTATGGTGGTAAGTACAGTTCAACTTTCAGGAGCGGAATATAGTAAATTTGTGAATTATTTTATGTGTGTTTTAAAATATGACTGTAAGAGGAAAATTGAGGAGGATGATTATAGAGTATAAGATGGAAAAGGAAAGGGGCCCGATAACGCCAGCTAACTGAATTCAGTATTGAATTGTGTACTAAAATATCACCTACGTGTACGTGGAATAAGGCGATGCGACTTGACATCATCAAGGTCATACCAACGAGAGAGGAAGGTTTGGGAGTTCAAACCCCCTCCAAAAGTATGATTAATAATTTATTTTTGTGTGTCTAAGAAAACTTTAAATTACTTCAAGAGGTACTCAATCTGTAGAAACATTTATTAACATTTTTTTAAGGAAATTTCACCAACGTAGGAATAATAGCCCCATTTCTCCCATAATAAATTTCCGGTTAAGACCCTGTACATCCCGGTAAAAATTGGTATACAATATACAAAATACTGTGTTAAGTTACTTAATCTACGGCATTAGTAGCTCAACAGTTCACTGCCACATTTACTAAAGTACACCACATATCCCTATCCAGTTCCTCTCATTACACCCTATCCCTATCTTGAGCTAGTTCTATCTAGTCTACCTTATTACACCCTATCCCTATCTTGAGCTAGTTCTATCCAGTCCGCCTCATTACACCCTATCCTTATCTTGAGCTAGTTCTATCCAGTCCGCCTCATTACACCCTATCCCTATCTTGAGCTAGTTCTATCCAGTCCGCCTCATTACGCCCTCTTCCTATCCTGAGATAGTACTATCCAGTCCACCTCATTACCCCATCTTTTTAAGGTAAATTCTAATGTTACCCTCCCATCTGCACCCAAGTCTTCCCAATGGTCTCTTCCCATTGGGTTTACCAGTCAGTACCCCGAACACGGTTCTAGAATCTCCCATTCGCGCTGCATGTCCTGATCACCGTAATCTACGAGACTTGATTATCCTAACAATGGCTTGTAATGTGCACAGGGTATGTAACTCATCATTACATAACCTACTCCACTCCTCAGTATCTTTATCCCTTTTTGGACTAAATATCTTTATTCAAGCACCTTGTTTTCAAACACACTAAATTTATTTTTGTCAAGTAAGCCAAGAGACCATGTTTCAAAACCATACAGAATAACCAGAAAAATTGTTTTCAGTTTTGTATATTCCGAGACCAACATTCTTGGAAGGCATGTTAACATTTCGCCTACTTTGTTAATTACGTTTGAAAATTTTTAAGGCCCGATACACTTTGAAATTCCTATTATGGTTCCTTTTTTTGAAGTATTTAACTTGCACTTTCTAAATCGACTGATTATATCAATACACGACTTATAAACTAACTTAGATCTAGAACAGACATAACATCCAGCCGTTAAACATCCGTTAATTTACCACCGTGAAAGGAGAAACCCATATTTCACCAATAATATATATTAAATTATTACTAACTGCAGTTTTGAATAATACCGTCCATGTTTGATTGGGAAGCTACGAAACTAAACAGCTAGAACTAGTTTTTTTTTTATGAAAATGTTTGTATGTACCACCTATTAATAGTGAGAATAAACATACTACTACTAATACTACTATGAATAATAATAATTATTATTTTTATTATTTTATTATTACTATTATTATTAATATTAATACTTTTATAACAGTGATGTATATATGTGTGTAATAACTAGTAATGAAAGAATGATGTTAAAGTATTTGTGAACTCTAATATTATTTTATATCAGAAAATTAAACTAAAAATGGAAACAAGTTACAAAAGCAAATTCCCAGAATCGTGTTTAGTAAGAATACTTTTAATCTCGGAAATATTTTATAATATAAATGCATGAGATGATATATTTCTTCGTCACTTTATAAACAAATATATTCTACTGATATACGATAACAGTTTATCAAATTGGTTTTAAAAAATGTTTTTTATAAGATTAAATTTTGTACGCCTTGCTAATTTGTTGAATCGCGATCTTAACCTAAATTAAAGCTATGGTCTTATATTCCAATTTAATTGCATAAACAATGTTACATTATACCAATATGCTTTGTCACTTTTTAAACTTTGTTTCAACCATTTTTCATTAGAATTAAATATGAAAATAAAGATTAAATTCTTAAATGCACCCAAAACTAAATGGAATTTAAAATATGAAACGATGAAACTGCATCCGAAACCAGTTATTTTAGAATTAAAATTGAAAAATAATCAAAATGTATTTCTCATCTACGTGTCCAACAAGTTTAACAAACAGCAAGTTGACAGAATTATATTTTAGGTAATATTATATGCAAAAACCTTTGTATTATTGGTCCTTCATGCCGGTAATACGCTTATAACATATAAAGAGGAGTTATTTAAAAATAAACCACACTGAAATAACAATATACTCGTGTTCACGTCCAAAAAATTTAAAATTTAAGCAATCAGTTATCAACTTAATCAATATCTAATTTTTATATCAAACGTGTGTGTATTATTTTACTACCCCCACCCCCCTCTGCCCCCCCAAAAAAGCCTTGAAATATCATCCAAGTACAGTGAAATTATAAAATTATTTATTTTCCACTTCTGCTATTACCGACAGTTCGCGGAAGCTGGCCTTTCTAGTTGAGCGTTAAACTCACAGATAGCAGCTCTGTGCCAAACTGTAGAAATGTGGGGACCAGTGACCAATTGTATGTTGTAATGTTTGTCCGAAGAGAAGCACTAGAACAAATTATAAACACGTGCCGACACTATGACTTTAGCTGTAAAAAACGTGATTTTTTATTGCATTTTGCATAGTTATACTGGAAGATAAAAAAGTAATAAATGTATTTATACTTTCCAAAACAATCTTGTAAAACAATATGGTGATATTGATTCATTTCGCTAAAATAGAGGAATAGTGTAAATATAACCAGCAAGGAAAACTTTTGTTCTAATATCGAAAACGCTTTTAGAAACATAATAAGTTAAGAGAAGGCTTATTTATAAAGGCAAAGCTGGTACCGAGATGTGGGGGAAAGAGGGGGGGGGGTAAACAGTTTAACCTAACCTTACGCTTATCTACTAAAAGTATAATTAGTAATGTATTTATATATTTCATGTCATTGTCCAGGCTTGCAGCTTATTGGAGTCTTATAAAATTTATGACAGTCGCAACCCAAATTATGTTTAAAAAAAAAAGTATAATTGATTTTAAAAAAATCAATGTAAAAAAAGTTGACATCTAATGTTGGGGACCTCCCCACGAACCTCCGCTTGAATAACATTCCCCAACCACCCTTACTATATCTATCTTCATCATCCTAATCATCATCAACTGTTTCCAGCCGGTGGCCGGACCAGTTTAGTAAAGTGCTTCCATATTCCTCTAGCCTTCCAATATTATTCCTACTTTAATTGCTTCCATTCTACTCCTCTCACTTGCACACTTTCTATTATGCTCTATTTACTTCTTGGCCTCCCTTGCGGTCTTTTTCCTACATACTCCATTCTCATCATTTTCTTTGGCATCCTCTCCTTTTCCATCCTCATTACATGTCCATACCATCTCATCTTGCTTCCTCTACTATCTCATGTACTCCAACATCCTCATTACATGCTCATACCATCTCAGTCTTGCTTCCCCTACTATCTCATGTACTCCAACATCCTCATTACATGCTCATACCATCTCAGTCTTGCTTCCTCTAGTATCTCATGTACTCCAACATCCTCATTACATGCTCATACCATCTCAGTCTTGCTCTCTCTACTATCTCATGTACTCCAACATCCTCATTACATGCTCATACCATCTCAGTCTTGTTCTCTCTACTATCTCATCTTTACTATATAAATATATTATATTTTCTGGGTAAAGAACTGTGGCAAATTCTTGGCAAGCGATGTGCTAGGCCAGAGAACATAGTCGTTTGTATCAGAATGAATGTTTCTCCAACTAGAAGACCGTTAATAACTTCTAACTTATTCAATTAAAATATACTACATCCAAGAGTTAAATTGGTCATTTAATTAATTGTGTGATCTTCTCCTTATACAGTAAACTACAATAGCACCGTGGCTTCTTTGGTGCTGACTGACAGCTCACAGCTGACTTCTGACAGTCAACATGTAGGTATATACCTAAATTTTGACTGTCAAAAGTGACAGCTGCTAAACACATATTTTTGCAGATCATATGGTTCGGCGTAGGGATACGGGATTTGGTCTGGTAGCTTTTAAAGCTGTCAGTAAACACCAAAGAAGCCATGGTGCTACTGTAGTTTCTTCTCTTGTCCATTTCATGGACTGGGTAAAAACTGGTCCGGTTCATGAAATGTGCAGAGCTTGTGTTGCTCAATTGATGGACTGGCTACTTCATGAACTGGGCAGCTCCAATAGTTATCCAATTCATGAACTGGAAGAGTTTCTGCAATGTTAGTGAAATTGACAAGTGAAGAACAAGTTTGGTCTTAAAAGTTAACTTAAGTTAGATTTGTGTTGATTTTAAATATAACATCTTAAAACGAATTTCAGTTACGCTGTAGTGATGGTATAACAAGTTCCAGTTGATAAAATGTACAAGAGTTAATGCAATCTTTGCCCATTTCGTGAAATGGTCAATATAAGAGGCCAATTAACTAAAATGGACCGAAATGTGTCTAGTTTATGAAATGGGTGGTTTCACTATTGAGGTGTAACAGATACAGTTACCTAAGCTTCAAATGTTTTCCCAAGCTCCATTTTTATTATGAAGAATAAATAATTGCTTTAGTCTATTTAGTTTAATTGTGCTAACAGAATTTCACTCATTCCATTTTCACTGCCTCCAACCATACAGGAAACAAACAGTTAAAAAGCTATTTTTTTGTCGACCCATAAACCAAAGATATAAAACACGTGAACAAAATTAAATGGAAATTCCCAGCCAAGAGCAATACCAATTTTGGAAATAAATCAGGCTACTCAAAAAGTTATCTTTAAAATGCTAATATGAGTTAAATCATTTGAGACTTTTAAAAATACTTGATCGTAAATATTAATTATCATAAACAGTGATAAAAAATAATGTAGAGTAAAGGTTATGGATACTATCTGCTCAATTAACTTGTCTGGTTAACCCGCTTCGGTGGTCACATGGTCTAACCGCTACTCTCGCAGTAGACTAGACTGCCAATGACGAGGAGATCTAGGTTCGAATCTCAGTCGAGTGTGGTTTTTCCAAAATTGTTTTCCACTCTCCCTCTACGCATATGTGCATACACTTCCTTAATTACAGCCTTCATATTCCCTTAAACCATTAGCATTACATAAGCGTACAACCCAAACTTTTAGTAAAACGCATTGCCAAAACAAACAAAAAATGATGGTTAGTGTCATTTTAAAGTCAGGTCACTTTGAGAAGAAATTTATCTTAAAGTTAAAATTCAAACGAGCTCATATTTTCATACGGCAAGTTATTGTGTTATGCAGATGTTATGTTTTAACAAGACACATGTTTAATATGTAAAAGATAGTGTTGTTATATGATTTAAAAGGTTCTTCCTGTGCTGATCAAACTATATTTATGAACGACAGAGAGAAATACTGGTATGGTCGTAATGCGGCGAGTAGAATGTATGATATGGTCTTCTTTAAATACTGCGCGTGATGCGGAGTTTAGGTCATAGTTGGATGGGAAGGGGAGCAATTGGCGAGATGTTTAATTCAGGCAGAGCGTAACGTCGCGCGTCATTTCAAGATTTGGAAAGGAGGAAGGGGCTAAGGGAAGTTGAAGTGGGGCACAATGGAATGGAAAAAAAAGAAAAGAGGGCGGGAGGGGGGGGGGTCAGAACTATATAAATGCCCTCAAGCTTCCGAGAGCCTGCTTAAAACTTCTAAAAGTGAGATTAACTTCTCACTTTGGCGGTTGTGTGCCAGTCTGTAAATTATCTCGACAAGATATTAAAACCCAAATGTAATTTAAGAAGATAATTTTAGCAACCACTTAGACATTTTTTTTCTTTGTGCTCAATTTACCTCCAAATGAGTTAAGCTACCCCTATTTTCCAATTTATATTTTAATCTCCAAATAAATATATTTGTTCATGGAGAGAGATTATTTGCCCTCCTTATACATTTTTGTATTCATATCAGATATTAAAAACAATTGAGTACCTGGTGTTATCAATTCCAAATGTATTTGATATTAAGTCTGTGCAAACCTGCATTGGTGGACACGCAGTTCTACTGTCAAGTTCATCTAATACTAGCAATCCCGCACGGCGCTGCCCGTGACCCATTGTGGTATAAGAATTATATAAGAACACCCCCCCCCCCCTCTCATGGTGTCCGATTTCATTTTGAAACGTTATTCTAAGCCAGATTATATTATTATTATTATTATTATTATTATTATTATTATTAGCACCACGTCTTACTATCCGTTCGGGTTATACGCACTTACGCTAATGTGTAACGGTAGGGTGATTGTGAGATGAAATGGAGGACCTACAGTTTAACGTGGAATCCGAACCACGGTGGAGGCCTGGCATTCCACATATTCACAAGTTGTGATTAATACACGTCTTGTCAGAGTTGAAGGAAGGGTTTGGCAATCAGATAAATCTGTAAGCCAGATTTTAAAAAATGTATACAGAAAATTATTCATTTAAATTAATAAAAAAATGATACCTGAACACGATAGTAGCCGACAATTTCCCCACGTCCATAACAGAATCTGCCTTAAGCTATGACTGAAGAATGACCCTGAACACGGGACGAATCTTAGATATCTAGTGATAGAGTATCGGCAAGTTAAGCCAAAAGTCCCGGGTTCGATTCCCATATTCGGGTGTCATTTTTCAATAAATTTAAACTACTTTTTTTAACACCACATCTTACTATCTGTTCAGGTTATACGCTAATATGTAAGGGATGAATACGGTTGAATTTAGAGGAACAAAGGTAGAATGGAAAACCATTTAGGGAAAACCACCCTCAGTACACCCGACTGGGATTTGAGCCCCAATCGCCCTGTCATCGGCAGTCTAGTCTATCGCGAGAGTGACGCCTTAAACCGTGCACCCACCGAAGCAGGTAATTTAAATTAATACAATGATTTACGCCTTGAGTGTTGATATTCATTGGATATGGTTTTCCGTTAACGAGGAGGTCAGATTTTAAATTCAGGTCGGGTATATTGAAATTGTATTTTTCTAAATGGTTGGTTATCCACTCTCCTTTCAAGCGTATGTGGGTACATTTCCTCAAAAGATTACTTTCCTATTACTTTAATATTTAAATTTTAAAAAATATGCGTACAACGATAAAGGATACAATACAAACACGCGATGGAAAAATATTAAAATAAATCTGCACAATCTAATTCAGTTTTATGAGACCTATCCCCCCCCCCCCAACATACGAGAGTAATGACGTTCGTTTGGTGGGGAAAGAGGGGTGTTGGCTAGTTTCAAGTGTCCCCCCCCCCCCAACCCTCCCTCCTAACATTTGTTGGCTCAAGAGAACAGTTTGCAGCAGAGATATATACTATATCTGTCTCTCTTACTTACTCACTCACACACCGCAGTTATGACGTCATACATAAACCCTCAGGGTATCAGAACCGGGAATTGGCCATTTTAGCTCAAGAGCCGACCATCTCCTCATAAACGAATCTTTTTGTTATTCCCAAAACATAGAGATACTTTTAACAATATACTGTACACACCTCCCCCTCCTTTCTTTCTCCCTTCCTTGACATTTCAACAATAATGTGTAAATAGACCAAACAAATGCAAAAAAATATGTATTAATCATTTGGTGATCAAAATAAAATGTATTTGCTTATATTGGAAATATATTTTCATAATTAATATATTACTATTTTATTAAGATTTTTACTAAAATGTTATTATGTAAAGGCATGCATAGGTATGTGTATATATATATATATATATATATGTGTGTAATTTTAACTGGATAATTGGTGTTAATACTGTTAATAAAATTCTATTTTACGAGTTTGAATCTCCATGAATCCATGAATTTAAAGCTCAAATCAAAATATTGGAAAAAAAAAGAACATAAAAGAATTTATAAATATAGTTGACATTTTATACTATAGTGCATTCTGTTAAGGTAAGCGAGAAATCACCACGCAGACTTTAAGCTCTAACAAAATATTTAATTATACGATGATTTATTTCAAAATATGGTTCAAGCCAAAATATAGTAGAAATATTCCAAAAGGGCTCTTTTTTCTTTAACAACCTTATAGTTTTGAGTTTTATTAACAGAAAAATGTGTAAAAATGTGATATTAGCTCATTTTAAACGAATTTTAAAACATTTTTTGTAGAGTTATGAGATTAGTCTGAATGAAAAAGATTTCTATACTTAGCCTCCCTCCAATAAATATAGTACTTTCTTTATAAGCTCACAAGAGAAAATGCTAAGATATTTAATATCTGAGCAGCGAGCATTACTCTTTACCTTAAGATAAGATGTTTTGTAGGTTTTTTGCCTCCTTTCTTAATGGCATAAAACAAGATGGTTGTAGGTGAAGGACGAAAGGGAGCATAAGCTTGGAAAGAACAGTGATTATTTCCGCAAAAGACACAGCCCATTATATTTTAAGTGTGTGTATTGACAGCGAATGATACTTTCTTGTTGACAGAGGCGGCCGCCTTAAGTGTTAATTACTGTTTTAAGGTCTGGTTGCTAAGTTTGTCATATGGTTATGTTGTGTCTGAATCATCAAAAAGTAGTATTATATCTCTAATACAAATTGTAATTTGTATTAGAGATATAATACAATTCAATTTTTTTTTTTAATCTCAAATCCTTTATTTCTTAAATCCTTGAATCTAAAATATCCTAAAGAATTCAAGGGTCCCATTTTTTAATAGTAATATGTATAGTATAAAGTGATGAATGTATAACATAACATAACCCTTCCTTCAACTCTGACAAGACGTGTATTAATCACAGCTTGTGAATGTGTGGAATGCCAGGCCTCCACCGTGGTTAGGATCCCATGTTAAACTGTAGGTCCTCCATTTCATCTCACAATCACCCTACCATTACACATTAGCGTAAGTGCGTATAACCCGAACGGGTAGTAAGACGCGGTGCTAATAATAATAATAGTAAATATAATAATAATAATAATCTTAGCGACAGTTCAGAAGCTTCAAAAATAATAAGACAAAATCTCATTTATTTGTAAATATTTCGTCATGGCCATATAAAAAATTACTTGTTTAAAATAAGCTAGATTTACGTTTATAACCATTTACCATACTCTTATAAATCAGAAATGTCGCGTAAAATTTGTTTAAAATGGGCTATTTTCATCTCCTTAAATACATTTTTATATTAAATATCTTTCTAGTATGAGTTATTTTAGCGCTATAAAGACACGTTGATATAATATATACCCTCCATTTTGGCTTGAGCTATATTTTTTAAATAAATTGCTCTTTGATCAATGCAAGATTTTGAAACAACTGCAATGCGCTTCAGTTCTCCAGTAGACGGCCCACGTGACTCTAAAAGATTTAACCGATTTTGAAATGGATATTTAAATTAGATCACTCTTCAAAGTTATAAAACGTAGGCTATAGTCCTATTTTCATAGATTTTTATTTTAGAAAATACAAACCAATTACTTTAGGTCATAATTTATTGTATTTTGATATTTTATAAGTTTGTTATAGGTAACTATACAAACAAACAAAATTTACAACTTCAGATTACATGACTTGACGTATGAATACGTGACAACAGTTCAAGTCATGTTATAGCATCAGGTAAAAGATGAAAATTATTGAAATATGGCTATGACGAGAACAAATAGCGACCCGCTTCAGGGGACGGGTTCGAATCTCTGTCGGGTGTAGTGAGGATGGTTTTACCAAAAATGGTTTTCCACTCTTCCTTCACTCAGATTCGGGCACACTTCCTTGAAATATAACTAAGACGTGTTAAAAGAAAAACGCCTTACAAACTCTCTTTCCTCTATCTGCAGCACATAATTGCTGTGAAGGTTGCAGATGCAAAGTTCAGACAGGGGCTATTCATGATCCGCATTGGAAATAAACATCTATGATGGACGCCCGCAGACTATGTCGTGAGACGGAATGTAGCCCATGGCTGTTTCGAAAAAGCTTTTTGACATTAGCTAAGGGAAATTAGTAGCTTACATGGTTCTGCAATTATAGTGAGCTACAAATTACACCCCATCAGGACTAAAAAGTTTCGACCCAATTGGGATTCGAATCAACAGTTTACAGAGGGATTTTTATTTTGCCAAGGCTTGTAAGGAAAGCGTATGGTCCCTAGAAATATGATGCAAAGGAAATTAAAGATACTATCAATTCAACAGGCCATGAAAAGTCACTTTTAGGCCTATGAGCCACATCTAGTAAATGTCTACATCCGCTATTAACACACATTCACATATTTTTTCACATATTATTTAGCCAAAATTAAATTATTAATTGATATGTTTCTAATAACTTAAGGATATAATGACGCAAACAAATTAAAATAGCCTACTAGGATGAACTGTCACTTTTATAGGATATATGTATTGTGATTTGAATTTATTTAATCATGATTGTATTATTATTATTATTATTATTATTATGGTTCCTGACCGTGAACTTTCTGGGAAACCCGTTTTTTATTTGTTTTTAAGTCTTATACAAACCAAGAACAGTGAGACGTTTTTCTCTCGCAGAAAAATAAGCACGCGCCAAAAAATGACGTCATTATTGCGAAATTAACATAAATAAAGTAAATATAAAATTCACCGAAATTTGTCATAGCAACCAAACACCAAATGTGCATACAACCTTTCTCATTAGTAGACTACACAAACACCATTCTGAGTAAAGGTGGTGTTTTTAAAAACATCACCAGAGCGGTAATATTTGACGTCAATACACAGGAAGAAAAAATACTCCGCCAGACTGGGTCTAGCAGACAAGTTTCATTTGTTTGATCAGCGAGTCCAGAAACAGGGTCACCAACTGTGTCAACCGACCGTTCCCTCCGTACGCAGAATCGAGTGTTTTATCTCATTCTGTACAATATAAGTTGTCTTAACCCGAAATACGCCTGTAGGGGCATGGATAGAAGTATTGTAGTAGGTTTGTTGTAATTTCTCAGGATCGACTTTAGTGTAGGCTGAGTTTGGTAGTATCTGGTGGTTACTAAAGTTACTAAAACAATGTTAATATATTCAAACATCAAGTCATGTTATCTACAGCTGTCATTTTAGATACATACTATAAATATCTATAAAATAACACGGTAAAATGTCACCTATCTTGGTCACAAAAACTTATGTTTGAATTTTCTTAACTGTTCTTCCACACAAAATCAGGCTTTAGGTGCAGCGATGATAGTATGAGAATAAAATATTTATATCCTGGTTATTTTATATATTTTTTAGCACCTAGTTTTACTACCCGTTTGGGTTATACGCTTATGTACTAATTACACTAATGATTTTGGGGATTATGAAGGTTATATTTATAGATGTACCCACATTTGCGTGGAGGTAAATTTGGAAACCACCCTCAGTACACCGGACCAAGATTCAAACCTCGATCTTCCCGTCATCGGCAGTCTAGTCTACTGCGAGAGTAGCGCGTTAGACCAGGTGGCCACCGAAGAGGGAATATAATGAGGTTATTAATTCAAGGAATTGAAAATCCGTCTGACCCCACGGATAGCACCTAACTTAGTGATTATAGCTCGAACCAAATGTCGCGGCGTCGTAGTGCGGTTTCGCGTGTGTTCTAATTAAGGAAACAATGGAATTGAAACTAGCGAGACAGTTTTAACGTATTTTAAGAAATAGCAACAAAATTGAAACATTTTTACTTTAGAACAAATAATCTATTTCCCTGATCCAAATTTAGCTGTTGTCAAATGAATACTTTTCAGAAAACTAGCGCTACGATAAGTTTTTTGGTTCAAGCATCATCATATATCTAATGTCCCGGTTAGTCGAGAGCAAGGCCTAGGCTAATGATATACTGCCAATCAGATGCTGTAATTAGGTTAAATATTTACAAAATGTTAAATAGTACAGTACATGAGTTTGATATTTAGTGGAATAAACACCGAATTATTTCTTGCTTAAATACTTCTGCTGAACGCTGAAAATATTGGCGTTTCTCAAACAACTTCAGAGCTTTTACTTTTCCTTTATTAAAGAGCGCAGATGTCGTATCACAACCAGTTATAGCATGCAAAAATAGCTTTACAGTGCGGAAAATTGTCGATGCTAACAGAATAATACATCTTCGTCTCAACTTTTCCTTTGTCATAGTTTGTGGTCATTATCGTGGTCAATCATGCCTCAATGTCTCTCTTGATGATTGTTCTGCTGACACTTCTCTTAATACAAATATAGAAGAAACAGGAAACGATGAAATGGGCTTCATCGATAGTTGAACACTATATTTATCAGAGGAAGGTAATGCTGGAAAAAAAAACAAAGAGAAGGAAATAACAGAGGTTGAAGAATATGAAGAGAAAGAAGTTTCAGAGGTTGAAGACAATGAAGAGGAAGAGTCATAATTGCTGTGTAAATATATATATATTTTTTTCAAAACATGGATTAGGCCCAGCGGGGAAACCATGCAAAAAAACCGCACCAAGCATTATATCTCGAAAGTGGTGGGGAAACGAGTGCATTCCTGTTATTCTGCCGAGTTGATGTTTTGTGGGCCGCATAAAGTGAAAACGGTTGCCCGTACGTCAAAAATGTTTAAAACCTTTTTGGTAAAGTACCTTCCATTCAACAATTATACGTCATTATTATCGTCCGGCCAATAGGAAGCGAGATATCCAAGAAATACAATTTTTCATTACCATTGGCCTTGAATATCTATCGAAGCGAACATGAAATCGATGGGGACTTTTAAGACGTTACTTACAACGCCTAAATAGAAGTGTGTGCAAAAATTCAGCTTGATGGGAATTATTCCGCAGACAAGTGCTTAAATGACTCGTTGTGTAGTGGTCAGTATGCCTTGAAATGAGCCTAGGGAACCCAGGTTTGATTCCCGGCTGGTACCTTGAGTATATTGCTGTTAAGGATAACCATTCCAATGGTCGCCATAGGCTGGTAGATTATGCTTGAGTCAAGACTCTCATTGGCCCCCACCTCCATAATCACTATCATCAATCACCTCATTGCTGGCACGACGTGCAGACAACCTCCTGTGGTGTACCCTGGGTAACGTTCCGTTCCACCAGACCCGCACCTGAACTAGATGTCATATCCTTCCTGTTCAGTAATGCCAAATGCTTAAAAAAAACTGAATATGTTTTTGTCAAACCTGACCAACTCAATTTTCAAGTATTATTAAATTATTATTATTATTATTATAAGTAATTGGTAGGACCACCTGGTCAGTAGTCGAACCCCCACCCCACTAATAAGTACAGTGAGTAGAGTGGGAACAGAGCCTCGACCAATACACGCGCCGCGGTTGCTATGGCAACAATCCAATCACAGGTTGAAAGGAACCGGTACAAAGGTTAGCTTACAGGCTACCTCCCGTGCTCGTCTTTTGACTACTGAGGAACTAAAGGAGGAGGAGGGGGGACTCCTTGAGCTTGCAATGTCTGATAAATGGCCTCCTCTCACTTTATTAAGTTTGTGTAAATAACTCAACACAAAGGAAATATCGACCATATTGCAAGTGGCGCGTACATATTTCCTCTTGTATCCTTCCTCGAGGTTAAGAGTTACTTATCATGAGTCTAAGAGAACCTATTTAAGAGTCTTCTTTTAATATGTAGCAGGTTTAAATTTGTATTTAGTGTGTTTGTGGTGTTAACGGACACTTGTGTGTCAAAGAGTTTATAAACCCAAATAAAAATAGCATCATTGTCTCAATGCATGTTTTATTTGAGAAAAAATAATAAACGAGTATTTACCTTTACATCATATCATCAGTCTTAGATTATTAGCATATACTAGACTTTACAGTTGTCATATTGATAACTAGCAGAAGTACTCGGCGTTTGACTGGGGTAACAACGCAATTCAGTGCGTGGTTACCCCTGGTTACTTCAAACAGAACAAAAAGTCTTCAGTTTATTTATTCCGACCCAGTTTTCGATAAATTGAAAACCAAAAACTAATATAAAAATTTCAAAATTCCAGTTTTTGATGCACATGTTTGTGCACAAGGATAACTAATTTTAAAATTCCCGGCGACAGATATCCCGCCACACTCATGACAGGGCTGACATTGAGCCGAGTCGATTAACTTTTCATCCATTCAAATTGGGCCCGGGTTGTTTGAATTGAGTCCAGGATACAGCCTCTATTGCTCTGCCAAACATTAACTCTTTTAGTCACTATCTCGAACGTAATGGAGTACAAATTGAGTGAAAAAAAAATCGCTGATTGTCATCAGTGGCTTTAAGTTTCGTTTTCACAAAATGCCAAAGGATGGAGTAAAGAGGTGAACTTGTTGTAAGAGCTCTTGTAAGTTTTAACTTTCAGTCGATCATGTTATTTTAGCTGGCTGCAATGAACCTAATCTAACCTAATCTAACAAGTTCCTGCCAACAACCTCCCAGGGACTCCATTCCAACAACCTAGAGATGGGGGTGGGACTCAATTCAATGTTTGGGACTCAATTCAATATTTTCCCATGAGAGACAGACAAACATACAGACAAACTCTTCATTTTTATTAATATAGATCAGGTGTCTCCAAACCTTTGCTATGCAGGCCAAATTATATATTTTACACATTTTTGCGGGCCAAAGTAACGTTCAGCTGTTCTTCAAGTAACAATATTTTTACCCTGAATGCCTTGACATGCGCAAATAGATTACAAAATAAATTTGTTTCAACATGAAAATTTAGATTCAAGTCATATGGCCAGTCACGTCTATAAAAAAAAATTACACTTTCCAAGGTCAGTCGGTGTTTGATAAAAGTGATTGACGTTGATTCTTCTCTGTAAGAAATGAATCAATTTATATGTACTAAATTATATACATAGTAATTAGTCAATATAATTACTTTTTTATAAAATTAGGTAATATCTTTCAGAACTTTCTTTTGATAATCCTCTGCTGGGAGACTTGGAACTACCTAAAAATCGTCACAGTCAACCGTTCTGTGGCCAATATAAGGAATGGCGCCTGCGACTGAAAATGAGGGTTTGCAATTCCGACAGCACTCTGGCCTGGTGTCATGGGGGGAAGCACTCTGGCTTGGTGTCATGGGGGGAAAAACTCTGGCTTGGTGTCATGGGGGAAGCACTCTGGCCTGGTGTCATGGGGGGAAGCACTCTGGCCTGGTGTCATGGGGGGAAAAACTCTGGCTTGGTGTCATGGGGGAAGAACTCTGGCTTGGTGTCAGCGGGGGAAGCACTCTGGCCTGGTGTCATGGGGGGAAGCACTCTGGCCTGGTGTCATGGGGGGAAGCACTCTGGCTTGGTGTCATGGGGGGAAAAACTCTGGCTTGGTGTCAGCGGGGAAGCACTCTGGCTTGGTGTCATGGGGGGAAAAACTCTGGCTTGGTGTCATGGGGGGAAGCACTCTGGCCTGGTGTCATGGGGGGAAAAACTCTGGCTTGGTGTCAGCGGGGGAAGCACTCTGGCCCGGTGTCATGGGGGGGAAGCACTCTGGCCCGGTGTCATGGGGGGAAGCACTCTGGCCCGGTGTCATGGGGGGAAGCACTCTGGCCCGGTGTCATGGGGGGAAGCACTCTGGCCTGGTGTCATGGGGGGAAGCACTCTGGCCTGGTGTCATGGGGGGAAGCACACTGGCTTGGTGTCATGGGGGGAAAAACTCTGGCTTGGTGTCAGCGGGGGAAGCACTCTGGCTTGGTGTCAGCGGGGGAAGCACTCTGGCTTGGTGTCAGCGGGGGAAGCACTCTGGCTTGGTGTCATGGGGGAAGCACTCTGGCCTGGTGTCAGCGGGGGAAGCACTCTGGCCTGGTGTCAGCGGGGGTAGCACTCTGGCCTGGTGTCATGGGGGGAAGCACTCTGGCTTGGTGTCATGGGGGGAAGCACTCTGGCTTGGTGTCATGGGGGGAAAAACTCTGGCTTGGTGTCAGCGGGGGAAGCACTCTGGCTTGGTGTCATGGGGGGAAAAACTCTGGCTTGGTGTCAGCGGGGGAAGCACTCTGGCTTGGTGTCGTGGGGGAAAAACTCTGGCTTGGTGTCAGCGGGGGAAGCACTCTGGCCTGGTGTCATGGGGGGAAGCACTCTGGCTTGGTGTCATGGGGGGAAAAACTCTGGCTTGGTGTCAGCGGGGGAAGCACTCTGGCTTGGTGTCATGGGGGGAAGCACTCTGGCCTGGTGTCATGGGGGGAAGCACTCTGGCTTGGTGTCATGGGGGGAAGCACTCTGGCTTGGTGTCATGGGGGAAGCACTCTGGCTTGGTGTCATGGGGGGAAGCACTCTGGCTTGGTGTCATGGGGGGAAAAACTCTGGCTTGGTGTCAGCGGGGGAAGCACTCTGGCTTGGTGTCGTGGGGGAAAAACTCTGGCTTGGTGTCAGCGGGGGAAGCACTCTGGCCTGGTGTCATGGGGGGAAGCACTCTGGCTTGGTGTCATGGGGGGAAAAACTCTGGCTTGGTGTCAGCGGGGGAAGCACTCTGGCTTGGTGTCAGCGGGGGAAGCACTCTGGCTTGGTGTCATGGGGGGAAGCACTCTGGCCTGGTGTCATGGGGGGAAGCACTCTGGCCTGGTGTCAGCGGGGTAAGCACTCTGGCCTGGTGTCAGCGGGGGGGAAAACTCTGGCTTGGTGTCATGGGGGGGAAAACTCTGGCCTGCTGTCATGGGGGGAAGCACACGTGTGGACAGAAACTGGACATGTCAAATAAACTGTGTGGTTAATAAATAACGAAGAGAAACAATTAATTTGTTTTTTGATAAAATCTTGGAACGGGCTGGATTTAATCTTGTGGCGGGTCGTAGTTTGGAGATCACTGATATAGATATAAGGTCAGTAGAGGCGCGTTAGACCGCTGTCGCACAGAAGGATCTGACATGTCAGCAGAGCGTTGAGCCAACCAGTCAACCCTTTACAAACTGTGCTGTAGGAGTAATAATAGCAACGCCAACGGTCCCCCGGTGGAGTCCACTCAGTTAATCACAGTACTAATTAACTATTACTTAACACTGACCTGGCTATTCTCGGCCACAAGTGCGCCACCATCTCCCGGCAGTCCTCACGAGACAATACTGCTGCGGTTGGTCGATGTTTGGTCAGGTGACAGACAGATGACCTTCCAGGGGTGAACATGACAGGCGGAGAATGGGACATGTGTGAGTGGGTATATTATATAGTAATGGGAGAGGCTTAAATTTAGGTATACTCTCGATATTAGATTTCAAAATAAAATAAAAGTACAAGTAGGGAGTAAAAATAAATGCTAAAATTGTGCTTGTGCTATTGTAAAATTTTTATCTTTTAGCAAATGTCTACGTGAATATGACGCAAAAAGAATTATTAAGGGATTTCAAAATATTTTCCGCGCAAACTTGGTTAGTTGGCAACAATAAACATTATATTTTATTAATTTGAAGTGTTTGGCTAAAATTGTAAATTATTCGTGAAATATGTATTTTTATTATTTAAAAAAACTCTGATGTTCCTTAACTATTGATATTTATCGAGTATTGACCTATGTAAAAGTATGAAAAATTGATGTGAATTTATCTTTGCAAGCAAAAAAAAAAACTAAGGGGGGAGGGGGCATTGACTTTAGATTTCAAATTGAAAATGTTATAGGTAAAGAGTGTACTCTCAATCTATATTTAACTTGTAAACAGCCAATAGATCCCGCACACCCCGACAGTGAAGAAGTGGCAAGAAGTGGCAAGAATTGAGAAGGTTAGATTGATACTCACCCTTGCTTTTGGCGTCTGCTTCAGACCAATGGCGGGTTGACTGCGGTTGCTCTGTAACAAACAAACAATCAATCAATCTTTCTTTAGAGAACCTTCCCTTGCATCTGCCTGAGTGATTAGTTTAGTGGCAGTTACAATGGCCAGCAGGCCGGAGTCCTTAGTTCGAGGAGTCAAACCACTACGCATGCACAGTAATAAAAAAAACAGCTGTGATTCGATGAAATGCAAAGTTCCGTTAAAATTCATAGTTTATCTATCAAGTCTGCAACGCTTAGGAAAAAATGAATAAAAAATATCTTACTCCCCAACTCGGGAGCTTTATTTAATTCCTGGTGTTTGTGGCTACAATCATTGACTATATTTGTAGGAGCTTATTATGTTGTCCAGATAGAATTATATAATTTAGCAACGATGATGAATTTCCATTTTTTCCCTTTACTCTCGTTCACTTCTCATTTATTCTTTCCCATACTCACTGGCGGATTTAAAATATTTTTAGCCCAAGGCACGATTATAATATGTACCCCCCAAAGCCCCCCTCGCCTCAATCCATTTTTTTTTTGTCAAGGGCTTTAGAAATTTTCGGAGGAAAGAGGTGTTGGGGTTGGTGTGGGGCGGAAGTTAGTATCCGAGAAAAGATATCTACGGAAGATTTATTATTATTATTGTTATTATTATATTATTATTATTATTATTATTATTATTAGCACAGTGTCTTACTACCCGTTCGGGTTTTACGCACTTACGCTAATGTGTAATGGTAGGGTGATTGTGA
Source organism: Timema cristinae (assembly GCA_039000515.1). NCBI lineage: Eukaryota > Metazoa > Arthropoda > Insecta > Phasmatodea > Timematidae > Timema > Timema cristinae. The sequence goes on along the minus strand of JBCFYV010001001.1, from coordinate 23,730,539 downwards.
GATTAAATGGAGGACCTACAGGCTTGACATTCCCCACATTCACAAGTTGTGTCCACGGAAGATAATCAGACATGTACAGTACATGTCCTACAGACTACAGTAGCTTGAGTTAACATTATGAAGAAGGGGAGACTGACCTTAGTTACAAAGCGATTACAAAGTACAGTTATTTAAAAATAAGTACTATCGTTCTGAACTTAACTTGAAGTATTCAAGAACTTTTAAACGTAATTATTAACATCAAATATTATAAATAAAAAAGTCATCCAAAATGTGTCGCCCTCTAAAGCCGTCACCCATAGGCCCGTGCCCGGCGGGACTTTAGTGTAAATCCGCTTCTGCCCATACTCTCTAAAGTCAAACCATACTCCAATTTCTATATATTTTTCCAGCCGAGAATTTAGGAGGAGATATAAATATGTCATAGCCTACCTTTACTTCCGTACTTACTCAATAGCATTGGGAACTCTAAAGTTCATTGCCGCGCCTATTCCTATCTTGAGCTAGTTCTATCCAGTCCACCTCATTACACCCTATCTCTTTCAGGTGGATTCTAATCTTAGCTATCCTCCCATCTGCATCAAGGTCTTCCCACTGGTTTCTTCCCATTGGGTTTGCCAGATAACACCCTGAACATGGTTCTAGGCTCTCCCATGTCATATCCACTGTAATCTACGAGACTTGATTAACCTAGTAATGTCTTGTGATTTGTACAGAGTATGTAATTCATCATCATACCATTTAGATATCAAATCGTAAGCCTTTTATTAAAATGTAGTTTATATATTCGACACATGTCCAATGATATACATTGAAGTTGAACTCTTTAAGTGTTTTACATTTTCGTTAAAATTATTTTCTTTTTGGGCTTGGGATGAATGTCCCACTTTACATCCCACTCCAATTTCCATCCATGGGTGCACCAATGAACGACAGTACATTCATTTCAAACCGTCCAATCTCATCTCATTGAGTGGTCTACTAATAATTTGTGACCTGGCGGTCTAGGGTAAGGTGTCAGACTTACATGCTGGAGCTCCGGGGTTCAATCCTTGGTCCCGGCACAGATTATCTGATTTCCAAACCCTTCCTTAACCTCTGACAAGACATCTTGTGAATGTGGGGAATGCCAGGCCTCCGCCGTGGTTCGGATCCCACGTTAAACTGTAGGTCCTCCATTTCATCTCACAATCACCCTACCATTACACATTAGCGTAAGTGCATACAACCTGAACGGTTTAGTAAGACGCAGTGCTGATGATAATAATAATAATAAATAATAATAATAATAATATAAACTTTTTAATAATACGTCGTGAATAATCGCTAAGGGAAGGACTCCTTGTAACCCTTTTTTTAGTTTTCGCTAGTAATAATTTTTATTATTCCCATTATCATTATTTTATTTTATTTTATAGAATGAAAGTCACCCATATCCCGAAGATGAGCCAAGAATGGTGAACTGGAGGCGGGAGGAGAAGAGGTTGACCATTAACCACCAGGTCCCTCAACTTGGTGTGTTCAATGGAAAAATATGATAAGAAAACAGATTATGCCAGGGCTCGAGATACGTGGGAAAACGCTATTCAAAGTGTGAAGTGAGTCTCCTTATATGGTGTTATGGTCTTCTTTATAGCGTGGTGGAGCAGAAATTGTTGACACATTTAATAACACATTATCTTTACTATTTTAACTATTAAATAATTCAAATTAAACTTAAAGTAACAACAAAAGGTTGGCAATGCACTAAATACCCTTGAAATATACATTTTAAAAAAACAATGTCGTTAAGCTGGCCATCGTTATCTATACTTCTATACTAATATTATAATGAGGAAAGATTTGATTTTTGTTTTTTATTTTTTTCTAATGGATAAACACAAAAACTACTGAACCGATTTTAAAAATTCTTTCACCAATATAAAGCAACATTATCAACGAGTAACATAGGCTATGTTTTATTTTGAAAATTTAATTTATTCCTCATAAAAATGTCAATAGTATATTATATAATCGTTTGAAAAAAAAAGTTGTCTAAGGGGAAGTGGGGTTGGTGAAGGGGGCGGGAGTAGGGGTGAGGAAAGAGGAATGAGATGAAAATAGGAGGAAGGATAAAAAGAGGGAGGGGGCTATACATTGATGGTAGACTGTATTTTCAAGTAAAAACAAAGTTATGTTTTTTATTTGAATGATGATGCTTGAAGCTGTTTTTACAGATTCTTTAAAAAATTTTTTAGGGGAAGGGAAGGTAGTATAGAAAACACTGTTGAATGCGAGAAAGGAGGAAGGATAAAAAGAGGGAGGGGGCTATACAGTGATGGTAGGACTGTATTTTCAAGTAAAAACAAAGTTTTGTTTTTATATTGACATGATGGATGCTTTGAAGCTTTGTTTTACAGGATTCTTTACAATATTTTTTTGCGGGAAGGGGGTTAGTATATAATACACTGTTGAATGCGCTTCTCGAAACGTTACATGACTTTACGCAATGGATCTTGTTGAATTGCTTCAACTTCTACCACAATTCTTTAAATTCCTAAATTATTATTATCATCATCAACTGCATGACTCTAGCTCCGAGTCTTATTACTCGTTCGAGCTAAAGACGAGACTGACGTCCCTATCTACGGACCCAGTATTCCGGATTCGTTATCGGCGTAGATAAATCACAAAATAAACATAGTTTTCATTCAGATACAATTTAAAAACGTTTGGATGTTCAAATAAAACGGCGAAACCAAATATGCAAACAAGAAATAATTAAAATGGAAAAAAATATGCACATCATAAAATAATATAGCTTTTTTGCTAAGAAACCTGAAGGAGAGATCGACGAGATAACATTTGTTCATAAGAAAAAATTAGTACCACGAGAGGAGGGGCCTTGGCCCCCCCCCCTACGTAGTTGGGATGCTCCAAGATCCACGCAGATCCGAAGAGAAAATAAATTGGAGGGAGGGAGTATGACCAGTTAAATAATGTGAGCAAAGAAAATATCAAATACCACACATCCTTGTGTTGATCCTCCTTAGTAATCCTAATAATTGATGTTCTTGCAGTCTAGGAGGTGGCTTAAGTCCTGAAGATTGCGGCAGGCTCTAAATCTCCAGTTTCACGCGTGGTTCCATCGAGGGATTGAACAGTGGCTAGACAATTACCTATTATAAATGTGACGGCTAAGTTAATTTTAATTGATTATTGATTTATTATTTTGTTAGATTATCACGTTTGTAGTAGTAAAAATACAAGGGATGAAGGAAACAAATACCAACTTAAAAACCTTCCAAAAAAGCGTTTAGGTGTATATAATGGTAAAAAAATATTAACTCCGCTGGTTGGTGAAGCTTTCCCCCAAACCCACCTTGAGCCCTCCTACGTCACAATCCTGCGCACGCTACTGAGAGAATACATATATTGACTTGGACTGTTATTTCCAATGTAATGTGGCTTAAACCACGAATAAAAATGCGTACATATCCACACATGTTCAACCACAGTCTAAATAGCAATTATACAAGTCAGTAGTGTTTTTTTCCTTGGAACAGAATGCATATATTTTTTTATGTGACTTAAATGTTTTCTTGTTTGTATTTATAATCTGAGTATTCCAAATTTGCGGATAGTATAGTTGACTTTTAGGACACAAAAATCTATAACTACTCTTCAATTGAAAGCGTTTCAGCAAAACCCTAATTTCTTTCAATTTTCTCTTTATTATTATATTATTATTATTAGCACCGCGTCTTACTACCCATTCGGGTTATACGTACTTGCACTAATGTGTAATGGTAGGGTGAATGTGAGATGAAATGAAGGACCTACAGTTTAACGTGGAATCCGAACCACGGTGGAGGCCTGGCATTCCCCACATTCACAAGATGTCTTGTCAGAGGTAAGGAAGGGTTTGGTAATCAGATAAATCTTTGCCGGGACCGAGGATTGAACCCCGGCCGCCAGCATAGAAGTCTGACACCTTACCCCTAGACCACCAGGTCACCTACTTTCTCTTTTATAGTTTTCTGCGTAGGTTGAATATTTATCAGCAGATTTTATTGGAAAAAAGATTAAAGGTATTTAGATGCACTTGTTATTTTGGTAAGCGCAAAAGCTTGCAGCATTTATTATTAATTAAAGTTTGTTGGACCATAACGATTAAATTTTAACGATTGAATACAGCGAACATTTCGTTACATTGAGAATGAGCGAGGTTATATTGGAAATTTGACTGCCGCTGCTAAGCCAATCTATTATATTATCAGTGGCTTCCGATAATAAAAGGGCAAGGGAACCATTAAAAACAATTTAAATTCGACTTCGTCTGTTATTTATTGAGCTCACTTCCATCCCCATCCCCCCCACCCCCAATATTTTTCATAACATTTTTTAATAAACCCGTTTGATTTAAGAGCTAATAAAATCAATCGTGGCAATGTGAGCGCTAGCATCTAGTTCTAACTAAGAAAGCAAGTCGTCCAAATGTTACTCATTCATGCATTTGTCTGTCACATTTTGTTTGAGCCGGGATTTGTAAAAAAAAAAAAAAAAAAATCTTGAAGGAAGGATGAGAGCTCTCAGTAATTGAATCCTCTTATCCTTTTGCTTTGTAGAAGAATGGAAACGAAATAAAAGGGCGTGGGTCACAATTATAGGGTGTGTATAAACGTGTGCAATTACTGTTATAGAGCTATTTGATATACATATACATAAAAAAAGCCAAAAACGCAAATCTTCACTTACTTAGTTGAAAAAAAAAGTCGCCGTCAACTGGAAAACAAAATATTGCTGCTAAGCGCGATGTTAAAAATGCACCCACATACACAACGAAAATATTAATTCCTTTTCACCAACTTCGGTGGCCGCGTGGTCTAGTCGACAAGACTGCCGATAACGGGGAGATCTAGGTTCGAATCTCGGTCGGTTGTATATAGTTTTTTCTTTCTAAAATGAGTTTCTACTCCCCCTTCACGTAAATGCGGATACACTGCCTTTAATATATAAAAAAAATCTTTTTACAATATATTGCTTAAAGTAAGTGTTTAAAACAGCAACCGTGAATTTAGCGACAAGCCGCGTTGTGTTGCGCCGCAACATCATTGGTTGTATATTATTATTATTAGTATTAGCACCGCGTCTTACTACCCGTTCGGGTTATACGCTTTAAGTAATGGATTAGGAATTAGGAGGGTTTAATTAGAGGAAGTGAACCCGCATTTGCGTGTAGGGAGAGTGGAAAACCATTTAGGAAAAACCACCCTCAGTTCACCCAACCAAGATTCGAACCTCGATCTCCTCGTCCTCGGCAATCGAGCTCAACACGATAAGCGCGTTAGCCAACTACGCCACCGAGGCAGGTTTGGTTGTATACAAGCAGCGTTCAATGCGACACATTTCAGGCTTATTTTGTTTTTAATAATCACGCTATTAAGAGGAATTGCATATATTCGGACACAACCTCTAAACAACAAATATTTTATTACTTCGCAAGACAATCTCTGGATTTAGCGGATGGTATTAAAACATTTCTCATTCCACACTAAAATTTTTATCATTACTGTTTATAATTGAATTCTCTTTAATATTTTAAGATATCGCCTTGCTATTCTGTTCTCAAAGAATCTCTTTCAAAAGCGATTATTGGTTTACAAAGTTTGTTTTTGGATAAAAATTTGATTTAAAAAATGAACCAATTTACTTATTTTAAAACAGAAAAAAATAGTTTGAATGTATATTTATAGGCAATGAATGGTCAGTTTAAAAGAAACAAAAACTATTTATTTTTAACCAATCTGACGAAATAAATATTTTAAAATAATTATTTAACTATTTAGAAAGCTAATGACTGTGCAATTAATTATACATAAATAGAGAAGCTTGGGATATCAAAATAGGGATATTTCGGCCTTCAATTATGTGTAAAGAATAGCCCTAAGCATTGACAGATCCTGGATAGCTCAATGGCAGAGTATTGATGCACTATGCCAAGGGTTCCGCGTTCGATCCCCGTGACCAGGTGTCCTTTCTAAAATTTATTAAATTGTTTTTATTTTAATAAAACCTTATTTGATAGTAACAAACACAAAGTATTACGAAACCTAATTTGTATTTATGTGAGGTCAGTTTAATGTTAAATTTAATCCAACACTTTAGCTAAGTCGGTAGCACTGAAAGTAATCGGTCTAGTGAGCTTACGTTCTAGGGTTCTGTTCCCGACATGGCCCAAAATTTATTATTGGTGAAATGTGCTTTCACAGTGATGAATTAACGGTCGGGGATCGGATGTTGTGCCTGTCTAGTCTTAAGTTATATTATAAGGCACACGAAGCTACGACTGGCCTAGCAAGCCGGTGGTGGGAAATGTATGGCTTGGATAAAAACTTACCCCAGGCCGGAAACAGCAATGGATGAAAAGTTAAATATTAAATTGTGATATTATTACGTGGTAGTTTTGTTTATCACCACGTCTTACTACCTGTGCAGGTTATTCGCATATATGATAATTACTCTAATAAAGTAAGGATGAGGAAGGAAGCATTTTAGGTTAATCTACACGCATTTACAGGGAAGAAGAGTGGGAAATCATATAGGAGAAACTATCATCAGTAGACCCGACTGGGATTCGAACTCATCTCCCTATCAAGCAGACAGTAACACAGGGACACCTTAACATTCAGCCACTGATGGAAAATATACTACGCTTACCCATTTGAACAGAGGAAAAATATTGAAAGATGAGATTTATTTTACAATATATAATAAGTAACTTCAGGATTAACGGAGGATGTCATGCCCGATTCTAAACAAGGAGATTCAAATTAGAATATGACCTTTCTTTTTAAAATTTTGAATTTTCTATTCTTTATATAGATAGACCAATGCTAGTGCGTTCAATTTACAATAACACTTTAACATTCTAGATTATAATAACCATTAGTTGGGACGTTTGGAAATTTACTAGTAAATAAAAAAAACTAGATTAAACAGTCAATTAAAATATCACACTCCTCTTACTACATTAAATTGTCACGCCAAAGGTAGATATAGTTACAAAAGAGAACATCTCAAGAGCTGTGACCTTTACCAAAATCACCCTCTTCTACCCCTTTGAAATGTCAGTGAATACTTCCCAGCCGAGCACCCTCGCGCAGTGAAAGGGCTGAAAAGGTAAGAAGATAGGCAGACTATATATTAGTTTGTATGACGCCGCGTTGGGGCTACGACAGTTGACGCAGGAATTTAAAAAAAATACTGGTTTACGGTCTCGTCCACTAAAAGTGGTCGGCTTACATTAGGGCTTTGCTAGAAATATTAGCAGGTTAGTGTTTTATACCTTTTGGTTGAACATTTTAAAGATAAACGTTAGTTTGAAGATACCGAATACTTGGTCGCGTAATTGATTTCCCCCTCTTTTTATCAACAACTCTAATGTTAATACCTGCCCCAACCCCTCCTTAGCAGCGGATACGTGCATACAACAAACCCGTTGCTAGGGACATCTCCATAAGAAAGCCGATAAACCGTGTGGAATGGTCTGTTATAATATTATTTATTATTAGCACCACGTCTTACTACCCGTTCGGGTTATACGCACTTACGCTAATGTGTATGGTAGGGTGATTGTGAGATGAAATTGAGGACCTACAGTTTAACGTGGGATCCGAACCACGGTGGAGGCCTGACATTCCACACATTCACAAGTTGTGATTAATACAAGTCTTGTCAGAGGTGAAGGAAGGGTTTGGTAATCAGATAAATATGTGCCGGGACCGAGGATTGAACCTTGGACCCCAGCACAGAAGTTAGACACATTACCCGTAGACCACCAGGTCACCCACGCTGTTGTTCAAGTCAATTCTCGACGAGGCGTCGTGCCCCATGTGAGTGAAGCTACCTGACTGACTCGCACATGAATAATAAACAAGTATATATTTGTGAAGCATCCTTGTTAGTCTTCAATAGCACTCTACACCGAGTTTTAAAAATGTAGCGTGTCAATCATGTAAAGTTGACACCTACACAATAAGGCTACGTAAAAATACAAAGTTATAATAATTATATTGGCATAATCCAAAAGAAGAGGATTATATTTGAAATAGTTAATAATATCCTTCAAAACCTACTGTTAACGACTGGATGGACTCTGATATGATCCACGTGCTCTCAATAGAAAATACTACAAGCCATTTTAATAATACAAATCTGCTAAAAATACAAAACTTACAATAGTGGAATCCAAAGAAGATAATTAAAGCTAATACATTCAGGAATAATATGCTTCAAAACTTACTCACGTGGCTGGATGGGATCGGATAACGCCAACATGCTTTCTAGCATAATATTGAACACGAATGGCGTAGAGTGCTTCCTAAATGCGTCCACTTACTACTTCCTCTGTCATAGAAAAGAACTAGATCTAAGTTAGGTTCGCTCCCACGTCCCTCGAGCGCCACTGTCGTGGCGGCGTGTCTTCGAACCTCCCCTTTTCCACACCCCGCAAACTCTTATCATCAGCTGTGTTATCACGTATTTTCTCTATTTCTTTTTGTTCCGTTCTAGTCAAAAAAGGGTATAAAATAGGTACCCTGAGATTTACAAAATATTATTCTATCACATCAAGTGTTGAAGAAGGAACTTCTCTCCAAGAAGGGACCGTGGCCATGGAGTTAGGGCGTGGTTCTCACCTCCGCGCCACTGAGGAAAACCTCTCTTCACGAAGAAACCGGTGGCCCTGGAGTATTGGACGTGTTGCTCACCACCGCGCCTCCGAGGAAAAACTCTCTTCACGAAAGGGCCGGTGGCCTTGCATTATTGGGCGTGGTACTCACCACAGCGCCTTTGAGGAAAATCTCTCTTCACGAAGGAACTGGTGGCCATGATGTGTTGGACGTGGTTCTCACCACCGCGCCACCAAGGAATATCCTCTCCGATTTCTTAAGTATAGAGGCGACGTCCATCTAACTTATTGTTTAGTTAAAAGATTAGAAATAGTTTATTTAATAAGTCCATCTGACTTATTGTTTATTTCAGACTTAGTATAGTCGAGGCGACCTACATTATTACGATTATTTTGACTTCTTGTTTCAGTCAGAGTGACTAGCTTTTGGTTTTTTATTATTACAACTCTGTTGATATTGTCACAATAACTCTAGTGTTGCTCAAGTCCCTCAGACTTGTTATATTGGTCCAAGCGGCCATGTTTTTCCTATATCCATATGATATAGCTTCAACATAGGAGCCTTGAGCTCCAGATGTAATGAGGACTTAGTCCAAATGGTTGCTATTCTCCACAAGCACGATATTTCTCTTTTGAGTACTTAAATTACACAATTGTTTTTATGGCTACAACAAGTTGTCTATCTTTTTTTTAGGACCCAGTTGGGTTAGTGTGTTCAACGTATTGAATTATTCTTGTTGCCGCGCTTCACGTGTGGTATTATCTTGGAATGCCAGGCCTCCACCGTGGTTCGGATTCCACGTTAAACTGTAGGTCCTTCATTTCATCTCACAATCACCCTACCATTACACATTAGCGTAAGTGCGTATAACCCGAACAGGTAGTAAGACGCGGTGCTAATAATATAATAATATTATCTTGGGTGCGTAAAGCGCGGAACTCCGCTTGTTTATATATGGGGTCCACACGGATAATACCTTTTTTCTCTTTGCCCGTTTTTGGCACCTATTGGCTGAGTATTATCTTGTATGAATTATATTAGTATTGTACCCCAGGGAGTGGGTAAATACATGTACTATTGAATGCTCTGGCAGTACCAATAGGGAAAGGACCGACCATAGTACTATTTGTGTAGACACCTGTATGTTAGCCATCTACCAATGTAATCAAATAACCTTTCTATTACAATTCATTATACTATGTCTCTTAAGAATTTTCTTTTGTCCCAATCAAGCAAGCTAGTTTAAATTATAAATGTGTTAACAATATTATATGTATATAATTTCCAGTTAACGTTTGTTTATAATTATCACACTGTTTTTCTTTTAGTATCACCTGACAGTAGCCTGGCATCAGTCCAGCTGTTATGTAATTGAACATTGCTCTCAAGCCTACTGCATTTGATCTTGCCCGTGTTGCGACAAGACAGTATTATTCTGGAACCTACTATTTGTATATCTACTGTACTCATATTTTTTTTTTTTATAATAAATTGTTATTCACATTTTATCTATCTGGTTTAAATAAGTCCCCTTGTACACCGATGTAGTTGGTACAAAACCTTACAAAAATATCGAGCATATAGTTTATCTTCCGGAAGCCTATACAATCCTCCTACAACCAGACACCGGGCTCACCCATTCTTCCAATCTAGGAGATTGGGGAGTAAGAGATTGACCCGGAGGGTCCCGCAAACCTCCCAAAGTCTTGATCGGAAGATTAGACGCTGACCGACAAAGATTCATAAGAGACTCTCATTCCCCCTCTGAGAATAATGTACTGAACATCCCTTTAAAAACTTTTGGGTGCCTATTTTTACTTTTATTTTAATTGAGGTGCTTAACGTGCCCTTTCTGAAACAGCAGTGGCAGTTCTAGCTAAATTAATGGGGTGCTGCTCCAGAAAATGTTTAACCTTTATTTTAAAATTGTGTAAAAGGAAAAAAAAGTATAAAAAGAAAATTTATTCAGGAACTTGATAAAATCTTAACAAAAAACAAACAACAAATTTTACGTTATTTATTTATCTTAAATTGTTACAATTCAAGCTTGATCTAATTCATTTAAAATGAAATAGAAAAAAGATCCAAAAAAAGAATCAAATAGAATAGCTGGAAGCACGAATAATAATTTAATCTACATCTTCTACACTTTATCACATTAAGAATATGGTACATGGTTTTTAAACAAACACACGCCGATTAAAAAAAACTTCCTTCCACCATCACGCAAGCCGACTGCGCGAGAGCAACAGTGTCTCTCTACCTGGCAGTCTCGTCTTCCTCCCCACCCCTCTCCTATGGCGCATGCGCACAAGAGTCAAACACCATGTCGCTGGCACTGTGAAGCGCACAGTTCCATACAAAGATTTTTGTATCTTTTTCATAAACTGGAGGATGGCTACTAAAGTACTGACATTAAGCTAAGGAATATATATTTTACTATAAAAATAAATAAAGAATTCATTATATTAAATGTTATCGATAATATCAAGTGGAAATAGGGTGTGCTGCAGTGCGCAGTGCCTATACACGAGCCGCCATTTGCCGACCGTATATATCGGCACATGAATTATAGATAAACTTGAATATAGAACAGATACGATACTCACTTCCTCCTGGCCGTTAAATAATCAATGTGGAAGGGTATATAAACTTGACCAACAATAATTTTTCGTCCATGCTGGGAATTAAAACTGGGAACCTTAGCTCAGTAGGAAAACACGCTAACGACTGAGTTAAGTTGTCGAAACTGTTTTAAGTTATTTTTATATTAATTCATTTTGTGTACGAACTTGACCTTTCTGATAGTTAAATTCGACAACTTGCGGGTCCGTAGTTATTTATTTATCAAGGTATTTAACTTGCACTCTCTGAACCAACTGATTATATGAGAAAATGAGAATTTCTATGAGCGAGAGAGAAAGGGGACCACAAATTTCGCCCGGAGAGGTATTTTCACATTCCTTCCAAGTTCTTTCACATGCCATAATCGACATGGGACCGACAGCTTCACTCTTTTTCCAAAGTAAGTTGTGGTAAGGATTCTTATCGCTCAAAAAAAATCCTTCGACCCCGGCTGGGTTTGAACACATGATAATACCTAAAGATTACCGAGGTTGACATTAAGCTGCAGTTAAAATGGAGGTAGGTAGTTAGTTAGTTGGCCTTTTCTGATAGTTCAAATATTATTCAAAAGTATAAATTGTTGATAATTACAAAGTAGAGGTATAAATTGATGCGAAATAATTCGCCATAAATATTGTTGTAAAGTGAAATTTAAAAAGTCATAATGTTTAAAAAAGTAATTTACGCTTAATTGAAATTTAAAAAATAAATAAATTAATAGCTTAGATGAATTTATTGGTTAAAAACAAATGCTAAACCACTTTTAAACTAACGACCAATGTACTTGAATCTATGTATTGACACTTAATAATTCTGTGTCCATTTGGGGTGGCTGGGTTACTGCACAATTTTTCCCGTCTCTTTCTGTCCTACGTAAGCAATGTTCTAACACCCTTTCCCAGCAAAAATAAGCAAAACTCGAACGCCCACTACCCCCTAAGGTGCTTACGTAATACTTGAACACCCTCGATCAAAATTGGATATTTCCGCGTTTCTTAAATGCTCTAAAACACATTTTTATGGGGTAAAGAAAGTTGCTACTTTGTGTGTCCCGTTAAACATTGTCTAGATACAAAATTTAATCAAAATTGTTTGGTCAAATTTCGAGAAAATGGATTTCTCTTTTTGTCCTTCAGTAAACTAACCAAAATCTCCTCGGGGGAACACTATGACAATCCTAGACACCGAGTTTTAGCCCGATCGGTAAAATGGTTTAAGCTATAACCTGAGGCACAGACAGACGACATCGCGAAAACAGCTTTTTTCGGTTTCAGGGGGTCATGAAACGTCAACATTATTTATTAGAATCTCGAGTTCGATTTTTTTTTAGAGGTATCAATGAAAAGTAAAAATCGCTTTATTTTAAAAAGCAACCTATTTTTTCCTCTGGGTTGACAGAACCGTGAGTTGTTCCACAGTTTGTCGAAATTGACTGCTACGAAAGTCCCATTGACTCCTGAACCCAGCTATAACTTGCGGTGAGCGCAGAAAGGGTGAAAAGGGGGACGCAAGAATGCGTGGTGGAATACCTGCCATAGCGATGTAACCTCAACCTATGCGCATGCGCGTAACACACGCGTAGGAGGGGGACTGTATGCAAATATTCAAGAGCTACAGTAGCCCCATGGCTTCTTTAGTGCTGACTGACAGCTGACAGCTTTGAAAAGTTACCAGACCAGATTATGTATCCCTACGCAGAGCCATATGATCTGTAAAAACATGTGTTTATCAGCTGTCACTTATGACAATCAAAATTTAGGTATATACCTAAATGTTGACTGTCAGAAGTCAGCTGTGAGCTGTCAGCCAGCACCAAAGAAGCCATGGGGCTACTGTAGCTGTTGATTTGTTTAGTTGTAAGTGCCAGTTTTGGTTTTCATTGACGTAAAAACATATCGATTAAGATAATAAGATGAGGGTGAAATAAGATATAAATTGACATGTTTTTAGCTTTGGTGATAATGGAGGCTAAGGTAAAAACCACCAGCCTAGCACAATAACTGTTCTCCTGGGTAAAGTTAGAAATGATAACTCACCTAACCTTGTTTTACTTTATTCCACGTCTTCCTATCCACGATGGCTATCTGCCTATTTATACTTGTGGGGTAGGAATGAGTGGGGTATAATTTAGAGGAAATGTATACAAGTTTGTGTAATTAAAATAATTTTGGCCCGATAAACGGAAAATGAGAAAAACTCCGCTAAACAAGTTGCTACGCCGATCGAGCGGCCACCGCATATTGGTGAAGATGGTGCCAACATTTGCGGGGAGAGGGTATCATGTGGTCAGCACAACGAACATTCCGGCCGTTAATCTCAGTTTTCTAGACCAGAAGCGCTACTTCTGTATTCAAGTAGCTCTTAAATTGTCCTTGCGAGGCTGAATTGACACCGTTCCGGAAAATGAGAACCAAAATAATAAAGCCACAACCATTGTGCCATTAGCATAATTAGTATATAAGCGTATAACCCGAACGGGTAGTAGGTCCCTAAGACGCGGTTCTAAAAAAAAAAGTCAAAAGTCAAATTTAACCTAAAAAAATTAGGTATATGTAAGAATTATTAATAATAACGCAAGCTAACATGATTTACATGAGAGTTATTAAAATCTAATTTAAAAATAAATCTAGTGTTAAGATGAAAGAAACGCATAATGCACAAGTTAAACTATTACGTCAATTTGGACAGTCGTAATTTTTCTTTAGAAGTTCAATTCAAACAAAACCTTTGCTCTCAAATTATGTAAAATGGTTAATAAAGGCTAAGCCCAAAGTTCAAGCCAAACAGGCATTAATATTTGAGGGAGCTACCAAGTCACTTCTAGAGAATTTTTTGTTCTAATCCTGGAAGGGTTTGAAATCCTTAGTCCTAAAGATGAGTGAAGAAAACAGGTGATTTGATGTTCACTAGAATTTATAACATACGCGCGATTAACTCTTAGCTTGTATAACGAGCTGAAGATTTATTTTTTCTACTAGATAGCTGTTGCCCGCGGCTTTGCTCGCGTGGAAGTTGATTATATACAAATACGAAAATATACATATGTATTTACAGATTAATTTAAAATATTACGTTACGTTGATGACCATAACTTGACCTCAGATCAAAAATAATGCAAGTCCGATAGAAACTTTCACCCCCTTTTTCGTCCCTTATTAAATCAATTTCCAAAATTCCTGAAACACGTATTTATTTGTTTTACGTCAATAACCGAAATACAAAATTTTGTTTATGTAACTTTCAAAATGACGGACTTTCATACATATTATCATCCCCTATTTTAACCCCTTTGGGGTGGAATTTTCTAAAATCCTTTCTTAGTGGGTGCCTACATAACAAAATGAATATACAGTCCGAATTTCATGCTTGTAGCCTTGATAGTTTGCGCTCGGCGATGATGAATCAGTCAGTCAGTCCAGTAAGGACATGTTATTTTATAAGTATAGATTTATGAATTTAGTAGGCCATGTTTTAAAAGCTCTAGTACGTGTTATTGGTTCTTTAAAAACAAAACTAGAATTTTACAAGCTCTTGGGATTGAGAATACAGTTAGATACGAGTTATTACTGGTAATACACCAACGAATATCAATACACAAGTTGTAAATCAAGTAATTACGGAATCACCATATGTAGGAGACCACAATTCAAATATAATTTAAATTAGTTGAAAAATGACATCTGTACACGGGTTCGATTCCCGTGCCCAGGTATCATTTTTCAACTAAATGTAATACACCTGCTCAATGAAACAGAAAAAATCTAAACGCACAAGTTATATGATACAATTTACATAAATGAAGACACCATTTTGTTACTTGTTGATCCATTTATTTTTAAGTGCAAGGTCGAAAGTCTTTTAAGGTCATTTACTACAAATAATTGATTGATTTTTAAGGTCCTTCGCGTTTTATTACCCGTCTAGGCTATCCGCTTAGTTACATACATTTTACTAGGGCGAGTAAGATGTAATTTTGAGAAAATGTACATGTATTAGCGTTGAGAGAGGGTGGATTTTTTTTTAACTTAATGGACTAGGCCAGGATTAAAACTCTGATCACTCCGTCAGAAGTAAACCAAACCACGTATTTGTCCAATGACCATCGGTGAAGATAAAAAAAAAAATTAGAATTGAATCTAATAGAACATTCTAAAAGGCCACTTCTTTAATACAAAATGATTGCATTGTTTCAGACATCTATGCCTAAGATCAGTCGGTAGCACGTCTGCTTACTGAGCTAAGAGTCTTATGTTCGATTCCTGGTATGGTAAAAAAAACTATAGTTGGTGAAATTGGAGCTTCTCCTTTAAAAGTGATTAATTAACGGCAGGGAGACTGGCTGTTGTGTTTGTTCTAGAAATAAGTCATTTGATAATTCGTGCGTCGATAATTTAATCAGTTGATTCAGAAAGTGAGCACGTTAAATAACCCATGTAATAATAATAATAATAATAATAATATTTTATTGAGACAATACAATAATAATATTATCAATAAACCGCATCAGTAGGGACACTAAGTGTCAAGATCGTCTAGTATGATTTGCCGTAGATGAGGCATTTAAGGCTCAAATCCCGGTCGGGTGTACTGAGGGTGGTTATTCATAGATGGTTTCCCACTCTCCCTCCAAGCAAGTATGAATGTAATAATAATATTAGCACCGTGTCTTACTACCCGTTCGGGTTATACGCTTTAAGTAATAAATACGCTAATGGATTAGGAATTGGGAAGGTTAAATTAGAGGAAGTGAACCCGCATTTGCGTGGAGGAAGAGTGTAAAATCGTTTAGGAACAACCACCCCCAATTCACCCGACCGATATTCGAACCTCGATCTCTCCGTTCTCAGCAGTCGAGCGCAGCACGTCTAGCGCGTCAGCCAACTACGCCACCAAGGCGGGTAAAAAAATATGAATGCATTTTCTTTAAAGTTGTAACCTCCTCATCCTGATTGTACTAGCATAATAATGTATGCTTAGCCCAAACGGTAATTAAAACTGGTGCAAAAAAAATATTTTGAGTTTGTTAAACATCGTTCGAGCTCATTCGTCCAGTTGGATTGTTGTCAAAAAATTAGGCTATTCACAAACCTTTATTCCAATGTCTTGTCTGTGTAGACAAAAATACAAAGTCAAATATAGACCTCACCTGGGACCCTCCTTTGGCGGGGTCCGAATCCCCGACCCCTCTGGGTGGCTGACTCTGCTGATGTAAGCTCGTCTTGCTCTGGCCGGAAGTCGAGGTGGACGCCGCCGCGGGCGTCTGATGCCTACCGGACAGAATCTTCCTGCAAGCACCGCCTCCACAGCTCTCAGCCTCACCCCCCACTGCCCCTTTGGCACCCGCTCCAGCTCCACCACTTGCCCCCATCGCGTCGACTTTCCTCAATAACTCTTCGACCACGACTTTCTGGAGCGCCTGCTCCACAGATACCTTGCCTCCTTCCCTTGCGACTCCTTCCCACAACACACGACGGAGGACAAGCCCGCTGAGGTGCAGATGACCCCTTGGAAACCGGAGACTTCGAAAGAAGAAATCTCCCAAGTTCCTCCGAAGTCTTTATCAGAGAGTAGTTCTAGAGGCTTGAAAATACCTGCTGATGATCGAACTAAATTCTCTTTCCGGTAGGATACCAACTTTGTGTCCTGCGGTAGAGGTTGGTTATCGTCGTCAACGGCGAAGGCTACAGACTTGGTCCTGTTGGGAGTAGTTGACCTTGGCCTAGGTGGTTGGTTAGTATCGACGGGCGAAAGAACTTTTCTCGGTTCTTTCTCCGCTGTTGATGATTCCTTAACGTTTTCTTTCTCAATTAAGTTCTCAGAATATTGCTCAACCTTCTTGGGGGGAAAGGATTTCTATCTAAAGATAAGTATCTTCCGAATTCTTTATAAGGTATCTCCTCGGCGTGCCTGCCTTTTGAATGTTTGTTTTGGCGATCTAAAGACGAACAGTTCCTATGAAAGTTCTTCTTAGGAATCTCCCCTTCTGTTTTGGAGTACAAATGTTTTGGATGACGTTCTAGAGAGGAGTAGACAATGGAAGAGCGGTTGTTCGCGCTTTCCTCAAAGTTCTTAAGGTTGCTTTCCCTTCTCTTACTGTCCAAGGAGGATTTGTTTTTAGGTAGAGGTGGTATTGGAGGAGCTTTCTCTTCTTCGGAGCTTAATATCCTACTGAGATCGTTGTTACTGCTCGTTTTCGCGCTTTTGATGTTCAACTGCTTCGGTTTACCGTCGAAAAATGAAAAGTTCTTTAGGATGGAAGGAATGAGAGAAGATTTATCTTCTGTCGATGACTTCTTTGGGTTGTTGACTTTTTCTTTATCGATCTTCTCCTCGTCGGGGGTCTTGAGCTTGGGTTCTCCGTTAGAGAGATGCTTGGTCCTGTGATTTTCCCTGTCACTATTATCTTTGTTGTGATCAGATGTGACGTCTCCTTGACCGGCGTCGCAGCGCCGTTAGTCTTGGCCGAGTCGTACTGCAGTGGAGAAAAAGCGCCTTGACGATGTCCTAGGTGCGAGTCCTCGCCGAGCATCGCGATGTTGGGCACGGGTTCAGCTAGACGGGCTAGCTGCGAGGTGGCTCCGAGGGTCCTCGCTCCCCGTGACCTGCTCACGGGGTCCGGCCTCAGGGGCAGACCACCCACTCCGTGAAACCACACGATGGAGGAATTTTAAAACAAGTTTATTAGGTCTAGTGAACAATCCAAAGGCTGTCTTTCCTCTCTGACCTATGCGTGAGATCAACTCTTGTAAAGGCTTGAGTAAGAAGAATCAGTTTGTCTAATTTAGTCGTCTTATTTTTCCTGAAGATATGCAATATTGTTTAGTTATTAACTCAACATGTGTCCCTTTTAGCACATATAGTCATTTTTCCTTCTTTAAATGTAATCATTGTCTGGTTATTCGTTTAATATGGGTCTTATTTAAAAAATAAAGGAGTCATTTTTTAATAGTAACTTTTTGCGCATGGAAACACATTAATAGACACAAATGCAATATAATAAAATATATGTGATTATTTTATTAAATTATACTGTCACAAACACTGGTTATTGTTCAGTTTAAATAGTTCAACGATCGTCAAATTTTACAACTCGAAAATTAGTTTCGATTTCAAACTTTTAAATTCCCTTTCAATTTTAACAAAACGTTTCTAAACTAAATCCACACAATATCCAAATTTTCCTCCGCATACTTCAGTTCTCTTCCTCCTTAAAAAAATGTAGCTGGATGCAACCCTTACGAAAAAAGGGAAAGAGGGAGACGAAAAAAAATTAAAAAAAGGCCACGCGAGCCCTATAACCCAGGTGATTAACCCTTCGTCGAAATTAAAGGGGAGAGTTTTGTTAGTGGCTCACCCCCTAGCAAAGGCAAACACGCTAGCCACACCTCACCCCCTTCACTAACCACCCCTCCCGCACAAATTCAAACAACCTTTGTTGACGTACAGATGTGACACGCCAGAGGTCTTCATCGAATTTCAAAGTCAACTTAACCCTTCCCTTAACAGGAGATTGCTACTTTCAGATTTGTGTACACAGTTTGAAAGTAGTTTTGCAAATATAGGTCTTTATAGTTTATGGAAAGGTTAAAAATATCACATCGTTTATCATTGATTATGTATACAAACTATCTCTCATAAAAAGTACTATTTGTTTATATGCACAGTTAAAACAACTGAAATCTTAACAGATAACAAATCGAATGTTGTCAATTTATTTCAGAAATTGATTGATTGATCAAAAGTCAGCCACTTAAAATTTCCTTTTAAATTCATCAAAACATTTTCGATACTTTTTATGTTTTGAGTAAATGAGAAACAAAAACTGCTTATTTTAACCACACACACACACTTCACCTTTACAGCTTGATGTTAAAATCGTTAAGTAGAAAACCGGTGTTGCTCCCTTTGATGTTATTTTACCCCTCCACCCATGCGTCCCTCCCCTACTATCCCATTTCTAGACCTAATTTATTTCGTGCCACTATCAAAAGGCCGAAAACAAACACACACGTTTTATAGGAGCAGATATTTAACGACACCAAATTGAATCACGTTAAAGTAAATTTGTATTTATTGGCTTAATGTTCACGCTATGATAATTTCACGAACGGTGTTACATTTTAGCGTCAGTATTAATGAAAATACGTCAAGGTTATATTTTAAATAAGGGTAGCAAAGCTCTCCCTCATGCTACAACATTGAATACACTCCCCTTGCATTCTAGTCCGCCTGTCCGACGCTAGGTAGCAGCGCGGGGCGTCGATCGAAGATTCAACCCGCTGTTAGGGCGTCGCACTTCCCCCCCTTTCCAACTATATTCTCCGAGCCCTTTCAAACCCCTACGCGGCACCGCTCCACCCCCAACCCTCTTTGCCCACTGTTAGTACTGTATTTTGCCGCGCAGAAAACGCCACCAGTGCCGAGACCTAACCTCAGCTGTCACCGAACAAAAGACGGGCGATGGCGCGTAAAATAGGCGGGAGAATTGGGTAGATAAAAATTTTTAATGGTTTAGTAATAAATGCAGAGTGAGCGGAGGGAAAAAAATTAGAGTGTGTTGATTTTTTATTAAATATCTTTCTTCTTAAAAAAAATCAAACAAAAAAAAACTCTTAACCACGCCACTTAATTAAACTTAATCGCACTCTCAAATTATAATAATTTCTATTCAATATTAAATTAAGTCAAAAATGGCAGCCTGGCAATGGTAATCGAACCTGGGACCTTTGGCTGACTAAACTATACTGGTTCGTATCGTATACAAGACCATCTTTCACAGTCTCGCAAAGACAAAGGTCCCAAGATCGATCCCAGGTTGCCATGTTATACGTAAGTGAATTTGATTCAGATATCAGTATTGATCCTGCCGACAATCATTTCGTATGAATGTGTGATACTCACGAGTTATGAAACTATCAGTAGCTTCAAATAATTTCAATTTGAATTGAGATTTTTTTCCGTCAAATGTCTTGCTCCTACACAAGAAGAATATGGTAAGTTACCAAGTACATACAGTAGCCCCATGGCTTCTTTGGTGCTGACTGACATCTCACAGCTGATGGCTTTGAAAAGCTACCAGACCAAATTATGTATCCCTACGCCAAACCATATGTTCTGCAAAAACATGTGTTTAGCAGCTGTCACTTCTGATGGTCAAAATGTAGGTATATACCTAAATATTGACGGTCATAATTCAGTTGTGAGCTGTCAGCCAGCACCAAAGAAGCCATGGGGCTACTGTAGTTTAAAATATCTCAGTTAACATTACTAAGCACGATACTTCCAAATTGTTTATATAGGATTTATTTAATTATAAGTATTATATTTAAGTAAAAGGTATGTTCATCCTCCATTTATGTAAAAAAAAAATACTGCTATACCCCGGGATGTCCACTGTTTGTTTATATTATTGACGTAGGTGACCTGGTGGTCTAGGGGTAAGGTGTCAGACTTCTGTGCTGGCGGCCGGGGTTCAATCCTCGCCCCGGCACAGATTTATCTGATTACCAAACCCTTCCTTCACCTCTGACAAGACATCTTGTGAAAGTGGGGAATGCCAGGCCTCCACCGTGGTTCGGATTCCACGTTAAACTGTAGGGCCTTCATTTCATCTCACAATCACCCTACCATTACACATTAGCGTAAGTGCGTATAACCCGAACGGGTAGTAAGACGCGGTGCTAATAATAATAATATATTATTGACGAAGGTTAAGGAGGGTCTATTTTACGAGAGTACCAACGTTGATTTAAGAAAAGAATAGGAAATTACAAAAAAAAAAAAAAAGTATACCAGTAAAGTTCGAACACCATATTCTCTGATTAAAGGCAGTCGTTCAAATCCCCCCACTACCTCCACCCATCTACCTTTAATCACGTGTTCTTACATTGAAAATATAATTTTAAATATATCTACAAAATTTGATATATTAAATCTTTCTAAAGAAATATAGTTCTTATTCTTTAGGTGAAAATGTAGAAAACGCAAAAAAAAAAAAAGGGCAGTATGTTTGCGGTTTCTTTCTTTCTTTTAACAGTAAATTTATTAATGACAACACAATCCATTAGATTGGACAAAGAACTATAAACACAAAGAAAATCATAGCATACATACACCAACCTCTTGGGTTCTCGAATGAAAAATATTATTTAAGATTAGATAGTAAGTTTTTTCTTTTTAGTCCATTCCAAATTAGGGTACAAAATTAATTCAATAAACTTTTGCGGTTTTTAATCACAGTTGCCAATATTTAACTGAATTAATTGCATGGGGTGATCGTAAATATTTGCTCCCACATTTCATTTGTTCTCTGTGGTTATCCACCCAATATTCTACATTTTACGGCCTTACCTGTCTTATTTTTTTCACGGAAGTGTACCTATTTATCTTGCTTTGTAAAATGAAACTAAAATAAAAACTATTTCTACATATGCGCTAAGAATAGATTGTAACGAAAAGAATCCGTTCCCATTAATATGAGTCTTGACCACTGCTGCCATCTCGCCGAGCAACACTAAACTTGACATGTCGGCATGACTCGTTGGCTCGATGGGTATAAAACTGAGATTGAGACTATATATCAAATGTTAGGCTGTAGAGTTGACTTTTTAGAAACAAGTTAAAGCTATTTGTGATGAGCGTGTAAGGTAGACTTAATTTGAATATTCAAACCTACAGATAAATTGGTATTGAATGGGTACCAACAACAGGATAAATAGACAAATATCCTGATAAAATATTATTATTAGCACCGCGTCTTACTACCCGTTCGGGTTATACGCTCTTACGCTAAAGTGTAATGGTAGGGTGATTATGAGATGAAATGAAGGACCTACAGTTTAACGTGGAATCCGAACCACGGTGGAAGCCTGGCATTCCCCACATTCACAAGATAACTTGTCAGAGGCTGATAAAATAAAATGTCCATTTCTTATACATTGCCCACTAAAATACGAACTACCTTTCAAGATTGTAATTTTCTTCATTAGATTAAAACTCAAAGCTATTAGAGGCATAATTATTTAAACTGTAACACTAAAATTAAATGGGATTTGTTCGTAAACTCATTTTGAAACTCCACATGCAATCAAATATTTTTTTATGTTGGACTTAGAACCCCTTGTAAATACTCTTTATGGTCAAAATATTAATTGTAAACCCTGTTATAGAAGAGGGAGTAATAACTCAGTGTGGAACTATATGCTGAAAAATGGTTTCCTTTAAGGCCATCGCCTACAGAGTATTCCTGCCATATAAACTGAGTGGCCAGTAAGTAGCGAGTTAAAATCTTTACAATATAATAAGGTATAAATAAATCCGGTGACGTATGCAGGATTGTGATTAGGTGATGGGGCAGGGTGATTAAAAACTGTAAAGGGTAATAATACCTCTCATTAACCAGCTCTGTGGTGTAGTGGTTAGTGCACCTAGCTAAGAGATAAGGTTCGATTCCCGGCTGGTTCCTTGGATGTTTTCCCAAAAGGGGAACTACCCCAACGGTCATCAGGGTTTGGTTGGTTAGACTCACTATCACCCATACTCCATCATCACTCAACTCACTTCACCCTCATATCACTTCATCACTCACAGGACATGTAAGAGCCTCCACGGAAAGGATGTACTATTAGTACATTCGGACGTCCCCCGGGCAACGGTACATTAGTACTAGATAATATTTCCACCACTGGGCTACGAACGATTGATGTACTCGTATATTGTCTTTTGCTGATAAGTAAACAAAACTGAAATATACAAGTTAGGTTGAATATCAAAAATATAGTCTATTAATTTACAACCAAACCAGAAAACCAAAAAGCTTCACTAGGAGATGAATGCACACGCAATTGGTTAGCAAAACCACTCGGCTAGAAGTTTGATGAATTAAATCAAGTTCTTGCACACACTCAATGAAAGATGCAATATTAGTTTCTTCGGTCTGGTTTTTACTGAGCCCCGAATACTTCAACCCACATCTGCTTTCTCTATTAGAAAAAACTAAATCTGTTCTAATCGGGATTTTAACCCATAAAATCTCTCACGCACATCGATGGGAAAGTAAGCTAGGGTCGCTTTCAGATTATACCACTTTTTGGCCTACGCCGTGTATACCAAAGAACGTGCGCCATCGAACAAACGGCGCTGCGTGATCGTGAAAAGTCAAGACGCGTCTTCGCGCAATGTTCCCCTGATACTTGCTCTCGAGTCACCACCATGGACACTTTTAACACTCACGAGAAATAGTCGAATATGTTCTATTTAAATATAAGATATAAAAAGCGTTCACGAGTCAAGAAGTGGGTTCATTCATTAACTCTCCAAGGACCAGTTTCTGGAAGTCCGGATTCAGTTCCGTCAACACTTCTCTCCACTCTCCTTTGGTTTACTTTCATGACTTTTACTCTTCCCAAAGAGGCCGGTCTATTTGATGCTCAATATCTACCTCACAACCCTCCAACACCCGGAAATCAAAACCTATTTTAAGGTGTGGCAGAAGGGAGAGCAAGTGTTTTTACAGAATTGCAATTTTTTGGCCAAAATAAATCAAATATATCTCCAGTAATCAAACATATTAATTCATGTGCAGAAAACTAAGCTCTATAAACAAACTTGAATTCTGTCAAGGTTGTCCTGGAATTTTGTCAAAACTTCTCTTTATTTAAATAGTTCTGACAAAATTCTAGGACACCCTTGACAGATATTCAAGATCTGTTGATATTAGCATGTGCAGAAAACTAAACTCTATGTTGCTACTGGAGAAATATTTTATTTATTTTGACAAAAAAAATGCAATTCTATAAAAACTGTATAATTACTCGCGTTTCCTTCTGCCGCACCTTAAAACGCACGAACAAAGCAAGACACTTCAGTGGCTCTGTCTTATCTCGTCACCCCTGTCGAACTGTAGCGGCTCTGTCCGGCGGAAAGTCGTCAAGTCTGAACAAGCATGTTTTAACTCCATGTACGTTTCACGGTGAAGGCGCCGCGTCGGATTGAAATGGGCGCCGCGCTGACACGGCGTGGTTCGTTGAGTGTGAAGTCAGCCATAAATACCTATGGTTATTTCTAAGCACAGATAAATGTCGTATCGTCTGGAGAAAAAAAAGGCGTCGACCTTGTAGGGTCTGGTTTTCCAATAATGGAGAAGCCAGGGTTTGAATTTCAACCAAATGAACAGGGGATTTTTTTTTATTAAATGGTTTTCCACTCTGTCTTTACGAAAATGAGGATACATTCTACCTTCACAGGCCCCTAGACTCGCTAGTGTAACTAAAATACGTGTAGTCATGTCAGGTAACAAACAAGATGTGATGCACACACAAAAAAATCTCATAATAAAGTCTGTTCAGCGTAGGAATTGTTTTCTTAAAGGCTTTTTTCCTTACCAGAAATCTATTATATAGTAGGATATTGGTAGGAAAAAAGACCTTTCAGAGAGTAATTCTTACCGTGAATGAAGTATAGTTAGAATCTAGACCACGAAACTATACAAAATTAATAAAAGTGGCCTATTTTAAAATAGACCTAGAATGGAAAATGGGCGATCCACCCAAAGTTTCAATCGGTTCTCCAAAATATTTCCCCTTCCTTGTCCCGTGGCGGATTTTCTTGGGGTAAACAAACACTTGCTGATGAACGCTTCGAAACATGAATTCACTTTCTGGTTGCATCATCGAAAGGAGAATAAAAGATAACGAAGTTATAAACGCGATTTGTTTGCATCACTCACGAAGAGGTTGTCGGGAGTTATTGATTGCTCTCTACAGCTCAGCGCGTGCACAAAAATA
This sequence comes from Timema cristinae, assembly GCA_039000515.1. Lineage (NCBI taxonomy): Eukaryota > Metazoa > Arthropoda > Insecta > Phasmatodea > Timematidae > Timema > Timema cristinae. Next base: position 23,705,458 of record JBCFYV010001001.1, on the reverse strand, counting down.
AATAATGAAATATCCCCACAGTTGCAGAGCGGAAGTTGTGAAACAACAAACATAGTCAATAAGATGTGACCCTCTTCGGTGGTCACGTGATCTAACGCGCTACTCTCGCAGTAGATAGACTGCCGATGACGGGGAAATAGAGGCTCGAATCTCGGTCCAATGTACTGAGAGTAGTTTTTCCAAAATAGTTTTCCACTCTTCCTCCACACAAATGAGGGTACACTTACAATAAATTTACCTTTTTCAGCCCAAAAACCATTAGCGTAATTAGTACATAAGCGTGTAAGCCAATTGGGTAGTAAGATGTGCTGCTAAAAGAAATCTAAATATCTTTTAATTATTAATTTCGCGAATCCTTTTCGAAATAGTGGTTCCTTTAAAAATTAAAAGTTGTTTTTTCTTATATATGTGCACATGCATCAAATGTATCCGATAAGTATACACCTAAACATGTTTAAGAAGAATTATAGATTCTTTAAAAGCTCGTGTTAACAATACTAACCCATCTGAATTCTGAACAGACATTCCTACCTTGCCTGATCCTCTTGTGTTCGAACTCCGTAGTGCTCCTATGGCGTGTTGCCTGTATTCTTTGTCCAGGTGGTCGTGTTGGGCCTGGATACGGCTGGAAATTAAAGAATTTATTATTATTATTTAGCACCGCGTCTTACTACCCGTTCGGGTTATACGCTTAAGTACTAATTACACTAATGGATTAGGAATTGGGAAGGTTGAATTAAAGGAAGTGAACCCGCATTTGCGTGGAGGGAGAGTGGAAAACCATTTAGGAAAAACCACCCCCAGTTCACCCGACCGAGATTCGAACCTCGATCTCCCCGTCCTCAGCAGTCGGGCTCAACACGACAAGCGCGTTAGCCAACTACGCCACCGAGGCGGGTAAAAATTAAAGAACATCAATTTACTAGTATTTTAGAGCGTCACAAGTTATAAGTATTGTGCCTTGAGGAAATGCAGCAATCCGATTTAACATGTTGATTTTAGAGAGCCCCTTTAGTCCCCATGTTTCAAATATTGATATAAGAAATGGGAATGGAAAGCAAAAGGAAAAAGTGAGTGACTCCAGAAAGGTAGCCAGCCTACCGTGTAATTTTCCATCATGGCGTTGCTTATAAGATAAGTCCATAGTGTAATGAGTCAAGGTAATACCTTTCAGGGTAAAATGTTCTTAAATTTAAAGAACAAATTAGCTCGTAGTTTTAACCACGGGTTATATTTTGTGTGTGTTTTAAATGCATATAATAAACTTGTTACAATGGTTCCCAAATGTGGGACGCCCCCTCTCTAACTACCCACCCCCCACTTAATATGGACGCCAAAAAGTGCTGTGATATGAAAGTTAAGGTTTGTTTGTTTTTTTTTTACAATTTTTATAGCAAAAATATTTCTGGCCAAAAATTAATAAAATATCTGATACACCTGTGGTCCCAATCAGATCTTTGGCAGGCCCCGAGTTAAGAGAAGACCATCACGGACGTTGACAACTGTGACAACAGGAAGAAGCGAAGGGGGGGGGATCGAACTATTGGGGTTGTTTCAAACCACAGGTTGACTAAAAGATTGCCCTCGAATCTATTGTAGGACCATCGGCCACATATATATTTTTACCATAGTGAGATTTGCGAAACTTAACATACCTAGGCTTAGTTGTTTTGGAACAGCCCATCACAATAGTAAGCAATTAGGTAAATTTTATATATATTTTCCAATATTGCCCATCTTTATGAACAAACGTAAAAATTTATAAGACGAAAAAATAAAATCTATTATAAAATATTTTAGAAATTAAGCAATTAGAAGACTCAAATTGAGGTGGACTTATCGCGAAATGAAAAGTGAAGACAGACTAGTAAATTTCAAAATAACGTATTTATTTATTTTTACAGTTTGTGTACAATTCAATATTCATAGTATGGGCCTTCTGACCACTAGAAAGCTACTGCTAGATCTACTTTCACTTATTTATACCCCAAATAATTTTATTTTAAGATATATATCATCAATATCTATAAAACAACCCTAAAGTGTAATCGTTGTTGATAGCTAAAAAATATGTTTGTATTTTCTAAAAGTTTCTTCCTGTCTAAAACCCTATACCTATAATATTATACTGGGGCGGGTTATAATAGCAAGTACTTTTTAAATAGTAGAAACCAATGGCGGCTCGTAGCTAAAATTAGTGGGGATGCTGCTCCAGAAAATGTCTAGCCTTTGTTTAAAATTGTATAAAAGGAAAAAAAATGTATAAAAGGAAATTTATTCAGGAACTTGATAAAAATCTTAACAAAAAACACGGTTTTAACCTACTTTAACTTAAATTGTTACAGTTCAAGCTTGATCTATTAATTTAAAAATGAAATCCATTCTACTAGTTTTAATTTGCGCAAAAAGTTCAATAATTTTCTCCTTGATCTCTGGATGACAATTGAGGAAATTTTCTCCATTTAAAGTACTGCAAGCGCATTTAGTCTTTCTGTTAAATAAAAAAACAGAAAAAAAATGAATCAAATAGAATGGCTGGAAGCAGAATGATAATCTAACTCTACACTCTTCTACACTTGATTACATTCAAGAATATGCTACACGGTTTTTAAGCACAACACACGCTGAGTAAAAAAAAAACTTCCTTTCACCATCATGCCAGAGCCAGCACTGTGAGTGCAACAGTGCTCTCTCTACCTGGAAGTCCCACCTTACTCCCCACTCCCCATCCTATGTATGCATGCGCACAACAGTCAAACACCACGTCGCTGGCACTGTGAAGCGCACAGTTCCATACAAAGATTTTGTATATTTTCCATAAACTGGGGGATGGCTACTGAAGTACTGACCTTAAGCTTAAGGAATATATATTGTACTACGAAAATAAAGAAAGAATTAAAGAAAAAAGAACTCATATCAAATGGAAATAGGGAGTGCTGCAGTTCCGCAGTGCCTATACACGAGCCGCCACTGGTAGAAATTTTATAAAGCATTTAAAGCCAACAAATATAAGACTGTCGTATTAAAATGCTGGCGCCGCATGAAGGGGGGGAGGAAGGAAGGGAGGGTTGCCTATCACCCCCTGTGTGCAGGAGAGTCATCGAAGTCGTACACTACGTGATAATAGTTGTAACGGTACTCACGAGATGGCGACAATCAGCTCCTGTTTCTGGTGTTCCTTGGCCTTTATAGATCCGCCCTCCGCCAACGCCACCTGCAGTTCTCGTTGGAGAACATTCAGTTTCTTACGTTCAGCTTCTAGTAGTAAGCTTGTTACCTGTGTAAATACATTATAATAGAGTTATCACTTGATGTTCAGCTACCTGGGTAAACATATACCGCTGGATTTAGAAACCTTATTTAACTAAAAGCTGGCACCTAGCCACCCCTATCCCCCCCAACCCAATTATTTTGCTCGCTAACGATGGAGAGGGTTTTTACAGAATTTTCCCTCCCCTATCCTAATGTTTTGATTATCCAACCGGCTAGGGCGCTAATTTCTATCTACACATGTGTTTTAATCACCACACGAAGAAAATCTCAAGAGCCTCACAGGCTCGGTGTATGTGTTTTGTTCTAAGTGAGCATTTGTCCTTGACATATATATTTATATTATATATTCCTAAATAAATGTTCCTTACAGACAAACAAATATTTAATTGGCGTTATTTGTTTACAAAAGGGCCTTTTCGATGAAGTATGGCACAAACTTTTATCTATAAATTTTCATAAATTAATTAATACCAATTAACTATCTATGAAATATATCTTCCTTCCTTTACTACTCCAGAGTTACTGTTGTCATCATCCTTCTTCAGACAATTTCAACCACTCCTGAGTCCCGCCAGTCTCAGTTATTTCTCTTTCGTAAGAATTAAATACTGCCGACATGCCTAGACCTTCGAACCACCAAATTAATAGTTTTCAAACCCTCTCGGTGGCGTAGTTGGCTAACGCGTTAGTCGTGTTGAGCTCGAATGCCGAGGATGGGGAGATCAAGGTTCGAATCTCGGTCGGGTGAACTAGGCGGTTTTTCCTAAATGGTTTTCCACTCTCCCTCCACGCAAATGCGGGTTCACTTCCTCTAAATTCAACCATCCCAATTCCTAATCCATTAGCGTAATTAGTACTTAAACGTATAACCCAAACGGGTAGTAAGACGATAAAAAAATAAATCGTTTTCAGTCTACAGATGACACAGAATTTTCGGCGACATATGAGACAGTATCAACACTAAACAAATTACTACAAAAACCAACCTGGCCCATGTAAGTGGCCAGTCCACCCGGTTAAAAGCCTAGGGGCCCCGTGTTTGATTCCCAGCTGGTACCTTGGGTATTTTCCCCAGAAGGGGAATCACCCCAACGCTCACCAGGATTTGATTAGTTAGGCTTTTGTTAAGTTTAAGTATTCATATTCACTATAAACAACATCTCGTTTTGGGACATGGAAGAGCCTCACGGAGAGGACGTACGATTGGTAGTCTACATTCAGGCATCCCTTAGGACGATTCTGGCTAATATTGCTACAAAATTGGGTTAAGAATATGTAGCCCAGACGCATAATGTTATCTATACTAATATTATAAAGAGGAAAGATTTGATTTTTTTTTGTAATGGATAAACTCAAAAACTACTGTACCGATTTTAAAAATTCTTTCCCCAATATAAAGCTACATTATCAGCGAGTAACATAGGCTATATTTTATTTTGAAAATTTAATTTATTCCTTATAAAAATGTCGATAGTATAGTATATAGTCGTTGGGAAAAAAAAGTTGTTAAAAGGAAAGTGGGGTTTGTGAAGGGGGCGGGGGTGGTAGGGGTGAGGAAAGAGGAATGAGATGAAAATAGGAGGGAGGATAAAAAGAGGAGGGAGGCTATACAGTGATGGCAGGACTGTATTTAAAAAAAAATCAAAAAGTTTTGTTTTATATTGACATGATGGATGATTTGAAGCTTTGTTTTACAGGATTCTTTACAATATTTTTTACGGGGAAGGGGGCTAGTTATTACTATAAACACAAATTTATAGAATGGTGTGACAACGACTTTCAATAAATGCAGTAAAAACTGAAATTACACTCTTAGGACCAACTAAAAAATAAATTTATATCTTGCCTAGACCCATATCAGTGTGACACAACTGTTGAAAATATTAAATCCGGGCTCAGTTATAAAATATCTAGGGCTAATAAACAACCAACATTTATCCTGGACTCCAAAAAAAAAAAAATGCCAATGTCTTACGACGTTTTTGATTTGATAAAAAAAAAGACTTGCAGGAACAACATGGTGTCTATCTCCAAATACTTTTATTTATTTATCACCTCGTATTAATACCCTCCGAATACTTTAATAAAGACATACAAAATATTCTATCGGCCTGTAGTGATATGCGACTATCTTTAATACATCAGCCCCAAATGACTTATTCCATGCTACAGGTCCTGTAACGACACACTATTTGCTTGGCATATTAAATATAATTAACAAGTCCCTTGCCACAAATCTATTATATATTACCGATTTTCCATCAATATGCACCCATCTACTTAAACTCCGTACTCGCTACATTCATAGAGCAGTTGACACCCAAAAAAATACAATCTTTAAAAGGAAATATTGATCACTGAAGAAAAAACACAATAGCCATCTTCAATTTCCAGACTCACATCTCATCAACATCTGCCAAATGAGTTTCAGACGAACATTAACATTACAACCCGGACCCTGCATTGTCTTCAACCTCCAAACACTCACCTATCAACATCTGCCAAATGAGTTTCAGACGAACATTAACATTACAACCCGGACCCTGCATTGTCTTCAACCTCCAAACACTCACCTATCAACATCTGCCAAATGACAGTTACAGACAATCATCAACATTACAACCCGGACCCTGCATTGTCTTCAACCTCCAAACACTCACCTATCAACATCTGCCAAATGACAGTTACAGACGAACATTAACATTACAACCCGGACCCTGCATTGTCTTCAATCTCCAAACACTCACCTATCAACATCTGCCAAATGACAGTTACAGACGATTATCAACATTACAACCCAGACCCTGCATCAAATCTTCCTGCTCCAACACATTATATAGATCTTTGATAACGAAACTTTGATTTCAAAAATATTACTGAATAGACATTTTCGTATAAACCTCTTTATGAAAATTTTAATATATAATTTCATATCTACTTCTTAATATAATTTTGAAAAATCAATGTAAAAATTGGAACACTGGCTGAATGCTTATAGCCTGAACAGCACGACTATCTCTGGAGGTCGGGGTTTGATTCAAACTGGATCTTATAGAAATCTGTGGTAGTAATATTTTCCATCCTCTTTCCAGATGAATGTGTATGTAGTTTCTTAAAATATTAAGACTCATTATTTTACTTCAGGATAGATGGTTAAAGCAATTCATTACCAGTCAATGTAATACTTTTAAAATAACTATAGTTAAAATAACTCGACATATTTGTATTGTATACTGACCTCTAACTGAACGCCAAACAAGTCCCTGGATCTGTCTGGTTTCCGGGGTTTTTCCTTGGGCACCTCCCCCTCCCCCTCCATGGCGGGGTGCATAGAGGACAAACTGAAACAAGATACAATCTCTTACGTCACAAAGGTAGGCAGCTTCTATATTCCACAGCTAATAAACACCTCAGTCTGGTGGCTGTGAATCGGCTGGATGAACATAAACGGAATGTTACGTGACACATTTTTTTTTCTCGTTTATTTTGTGTATTTAACGTGCACTTTCTGAACTGCCTGATTATATCAGCACACGACTTGTAAACCAACTTAAATCTAGAACAGACACAGCACCCAGTCCCCAACAGTTAAATCATCACTGTGAAAGAGTAAAATCACATTTCTCCAGTGATACATTTTTCTGTTACACCGGGAATCGATTCCGGCACCCTTAGCTCAGCAGTTACACACGCTACTGACTGAACTAAGGTGTCAGACTTACATGACTAAACAAATATATTAAGGTGGAAGTTTAGGAAATGCGAGTTAAGGGTAGTATTTTTGTAGTTTTTATATCAATATTTTTTGTCAAAATAAATCAAATAATTCCCCAGTGAAAAAACATACTTTAATTTTCTTCACACGGTGATATTAACAATTCTTGAATATCTTTCAAAGATGTCCTATAATCTAATGACAACTTTTTGCATTCATTTGAAAAGTTGGTCATCTAATGCCGCCATGTTCATGGCAGATATTAGAGGAACTGTTGATAACGTCGTGTGAAGAAAACTAAACTTTATGTTTCTACCGGAGCAATATTTTACTAATTTTGGACAAATAAATGCTTTGCTATAGAACTGCAGAAACACTGCCCTTAACTAGCCAGCCCATCACTCTCGCCTTAAACATGTTTCACACATAAATTAAATAGAAGAGTTTTTTGTTGAAAATTCTTAATCAATACCTAAAAAACAAATTGCTAAGCATAAGTAGACTTTTGCGTACTACAGATAAAGTGATAAGCTATAAACGATATTGTTAAAGATTGAACTGTTAGTATTTCGAGAGAACTAAACTTATTTGAGACGAAGTAGCCGACTATGTGAGGCAAGACGCAGTTGACCCGGTTGACATGACGACACATCTTGCTAGAATGAGTGACCTGTCCCTTATTTCACTGTCACGAGTATTATTTATGTCTCTAGGTAGACGAACTCTACATGACGTAAGAGACACTGCAACTGTAGGGGTCCTGGGTTATACTACTGGTCAACACACAGCATGATAATAGCAGAGTTAGGCACGCGGTCAGTACTCCAGACTCCTTTAGCCGGCTGGATGCACAAGGATATTTTTTTTCTTCTTAAGTGAATGTATTTTAATCTTCTTTCAAAGCGAAGCTGTTCCTAAGTCACCTTCTTCATCCTGTTATTTCAGATTATAATATTTATTTGATTGATAGTCAGAAGTGGCACAATGACGTGAGGATGAGGATAAGAAACATTATTTATTACCCGCTTCGGTGGCCGCGTGGTCTAACGCGCTACGCTTGTGTTGGACTAGACTGCCAATGACGGGGAGATCGGAGTTTGATCCCGGTCGGGTGCACCGAGGGTTTTTTTCCTAAATGTTTTTTTTACAATCCTTCCACGCAAATACGGGTGCACTTCCTCTCAACTAAACCCTCCTAGTCCACAAACCATTAGTGTAATTAGTACATAGGCGTATAACGCGAACTGTAACATGGCGTGGTGCTAAAAAACACTCCTTTCTTCATGACTGACCTCATCATGGAACTAAATACAACTTTATATTGTAACTCTCTTTGTTCGTTGGGGGTTACACCCCCAAACCCCCGGTGAGTTTTATTTGCAAGTGGATGTAGACTAATGTAATTCCAGAGCTGTTTTTTGAAAAGTCTTACAGTTTAGCCACAAGAGACCTCCAAAGAAAGGTCTACACCGACTTTAAAGTTGCTCCAACGTGTTGAATTTTTTTCAGGGGTTAAAAATTAAATTTTTTAACTTTTTCAAATGTTCCCGTCGGTTAAAGACTAGACGCTATAATTTTGCCAAATCTCAAGTTCCTAGCTTATCTGGAAGTGGGTAAACATTAATGTCAGTGAGTGAGTCAGCCATGTGGCTTTATAGTAGTATAATAAAAGGTTATGTAAGTCTGCAAGGCGATGCTTTCAACTTTAATTTATTTGATTTATTAACACGTATGACCGGGCTATTAACTCCTGGAACTATTAGTAGTTTTTACAACATGCACCCTACCAGCTTCCCCCTTCGCTTTTCTGAACTAGTCACAATTTGAAATGACGGGACCAAAACTTAAATATGTACTTGTGAACAAGTCAAGTTTTTCGGATGGTTATCATTCCTGAATTTTACCCGGGAGGACATGGTTCGATCCCAACCAGGTACAATGTGTAGTGGTTTCTTCATCTGTGTTTTAATACTCGGGTGAGTGATGAAATTCTTTTTCCCTAAATGTAAACATAGATTGCACCAAAAAAGCACTCGGTCTAGATTCGAACCTTGACCATCTTGACACTAATTATGCTGGTATCAAAACGCGAGCCTGACTAAAATAAAGCAACTTTTTAATTAGTTGTTTTTGTCCCTTCATTTCATTTATTACGTAGGCTAATAATCACATTATTGTGTTAAGGGTGGGGGGGGGTTTTGGGGAAGAGGTTCAGTATTTTCTTACGAGTTCAGGAACTGTCTTTCTAAGGTGTTTTATCAATGCTTATAGTGAGACAAAATAAAAAAAAATTTGTGAAATAAAATAAAATATATAGACCCTATTAATTATAAAATTTCACTTATATTTAATCTACTCTTGTGTTACACCTAATTTCACTGCAATTTTAAACATTCTGAAATTTAATATCACTCGCTCGGTTATCAAACTTTATGTCTAAGACTAACCAAACGATTAAAATAATATAATTTACCAGATCGTAAATAAATTACTTAAGATAGACGTGGGGGAGGGAAGGAAAATCTTACCATCTCTTTCGTGGGGGAAAGGGGGTACCTAAAATCATGAAAAAAGCCTTAGGTAATCTAGGTGCATCTAGTCCGCTTCAGTGGTCGAATGGTCTAAGGCGTCACTCTCATATTGGACTGGTCTGCTAAAGACGGGGAGATTAAGTTTAGAGCCCCTGTCGGGTATATTGAGGGTGGTTTTTCCTAAATGGTATCCCACCCTCCTTCCACACAAATGAGGGTAGATTACCTATAAAGTTATTCCTTCCTCATCCCTATTAAATTAAAGTAATTATCATATCTGCGTTTAACATGAACAGATAGTAAGACGTGGTGATAAAAAAAGGTAGCTTTTACAGGTTGTATACCCCATTTGCATGAAGGGAGAGTTAAAAACCATTTGTAGAAAAAAAGCCACATAACACCTGACTGATTGTAACCCCGATTTCCCCGTGATCAGTAGTCCAGTCTATTTCAAGAGTGATGCCTCCTTGGACCATTTGACCAGCGAATCTGTTGACTAATCTATACTTTTAAAATGACCGACCGACCGACCGACCGACCGACCGACTGACTGACTGATTCATCATCGCCGAGCGCAAACTATCAAGGCTACAAGCATGAAATTTGGACTGTATATTCATTTTGTTATGTAGGCACCCACAAGAAAGGATTTTAGAAAATTCCACCCCAAAGGAGTCAAAATAGGGGATGATAATATGTATGAAAGTCCGCCATTTTGAAAGTTACATAAACAAAATTTTGTATTTCGGTTATTGACGTGAAACAAATAAATACGTGTTTCAGGAATTTTGGAAATTTTATTTAATAAGGGATGAAAAAGGGAGTGAAAGTTTGTATCGGACTTGCATTATTTTTGATCTGAGGTCAAGTTATGGTCATCAACGTAACGTAATATTTTAAATTAATCTGTAAATACATATATATATTTTCGTATTTGTATATAATCAACTTCCACGCGAGCAAAGCCGCGGGCAACAGCTATCTAGTCTTATATAAAGTTCAATTTTGATAGTAAGGGCCTTTTAAGAAATACTGTACTTACACATTTTCACGTTCAACATTGATAATATATTACTAATGTACCTCTTTAGGTTATACTATCTTTAAAATAGCCCGACACCTTAGCTCAGTCGGTAGTGTGTCTGTTTACAGAGTTAAGGATCCCGGGTTCAATTCCCAACATGACAAAAAAAAATTATCATTGGTGAAATGTGTGTTTACCCTTTCACATTGATAATTTAATGACCGAGGACTGGATGTTGTGCCTGTCCTACTCTTAAGTTAGATTATAAGGTACATGAATCTACGACAGGCCTAGCAGGCTTGGATAAAAACAGACCATAGGCTGGAAACAGTAAGGGTTCGGCCAGACTGCCAAGCGTGCGAGCGAGCGAGCGAGCGCGCAAGCGACTGGGTGGCCAAACTGGCGAGCGCGCGAGCGCGTAATTAGCGGACCCTAGTTAGATTATTATTAGCACCGCGTCTTACTACCCGTTCGGGTTATACGCACTTACGCTAATGTGTAATGGTAGGGTTATTGTGAGATGAAATGAAGGACCTACAGTTTAACGTGGAATCCGAACCACGGTGGTGGCCTGGCATTCCCTACATTCACAAGATGTCTTGTCAGAGGTGAAGGAAGGGGTTGGAAATATGATAAATCTGTGCCGGGACCGAGGATTGAACCCGGGCTGCCAGCACAGAAGTCTGACCCCTTACCCCTAGACCACTAGGTCACCCCCCCCCCCCCCTAGTTAGAGAAGATGTCTCTGTCAAACACACTTAGTACATCTCTGCTCCTCGAAAATTCTTACAGAAAATATTGTGTATTTATAAAAAAGAAAAAAGTAGAAGTGCATCCAATTAATAAATTGAGAAATGCGTATGGTACTGTACTTAAGTGTTTTAAAATCAGATTTGCCGCACCAGTGGCAGAATGGTGCGTTGCACTCGATAACTTTTGACTAGGAGGCAAAGGTTCGAATCTTGGCTCAGTGAACTGAAGGTGATTTTTAAAACTTATTTATTGTTGTGGTTTTTTCATACTCTCTCCAAACTAATGGTGATTCTTATTTGTAAAGGCCTACTTTGATTATAATATTGAAGTATTTTAACATATCGGGTTTACATATATACATTATATTATTTATGGTCTTACCAATTAAATTAGGCCATTATTATTATTATTATTATTATTATTATTATTATTAGCACCGCATCTTACTTCCCGTTCGGGTTATATGCACTTACGCTAATGTGTAATGGTAGGGTGATTGTGAGATGAAATGAAGGACCTACAGTTTAACGTGGAATCCGAACCACGGTGGAGGCCTGGCTTTCCCCACATTCACAAGATGTCTTGCCAGAGGTGAAGGAAGGGTTTGGTAATCAGATAAATCTGTGCCGGGACCGAGGATTGAACCCCGACCGCCAGCACAGAAGTCTGACACCTTACCCCTAGACCGCCAGGTCACCGGGCAATTAATAGCAAGTGTGTTAAACCTATCACTGATAGAAAAAAGTCAAATATGTCAAAATGAGAAGTTTCCCCAGCACTCAATGAACCAACATACAATAATATTGCCTAGCGCCTGTAAACTAGACTGTACCGGGTCGAGCGCGCGCGCTTGAAAAATAGGACCAGTTCTATCTTTCAAGCGCGCGCGCTCAGTCGCTCGCGCCAGTGTGGCCACCCCCCATTACAACCAATGTGTTCTATTTTATATTTTAGTCGCTCGCGCGCTCAGTCTGGCCGTACCCTAATGGATGCAAAATATAAAAACAAAATTTATCAAATGAGACAAATGCATTTCGCAACTTGACCTATGAATACACGAAAGTATATCTAGTAGTTTTTCTAGCTGTCTGATAATGTCATTACTATGAAAATCGGACTATATTTGTTTGAGCTTGATAAGTGCACACTACAGTTCCATATTTAAATATTTTTTGGGCTGCATGAAGATTAGATCATCCGAAGAAACGACTTTGTGTAAGAGACTAAATTTGGTTGTGCCACAATGGTGAGTCTATTACTTTTAACAAATAGTCCTAGGTTCGAAGTTCAGGGGGTCCTTTCTAAGATAATGAATGGCGTGAGTCAAAAGAGATAACGCCGCGAGACCAATGACTGGAGTTTTGTCATTATTGCGATGACGGTGACGTCACTACTTGTCAGAATCCCGTAATACCGAATGGTTGAGCTCCGTTGTTAGTTCTTCTTATGGTATGTTCTACAGCACAGCTTGTAGTCTTAGAGCAGTCCAAGAGTGACAAAATGCACCACAATTAAATATACGGGGGAGGGCGGAATCAATTAATCCTGAAAATTGAACAACTACTTATGAAATTGGTACAATCAGGATAAATGGAATATATTTAAATATATAAAATATGAACATTATATTTGATAGTTGCAATAAAGTAATTTATCAATGATTCCAGTTCGCTCCTAAAATTCACGTATCGATTACAGCGCTTGGTGGTTGAACGTAAAAGTGTTACTAACTTCGAGTCTACTCGCTATAGAACATTAACTTTAGGTTAATATTTCAATATTATATTCAAGCCTTTACAAATACATCCCCATTCGACAATCTAAAAAAAATATTTTTTCCGACACATTTTCATCTCTTAACCAACACTATCCCAAAGGCCTATAAAATGTGGGTCAGGGGATCCAGACACCCCCTCACCTGCAATTTGAAGCACCAAACCCCCCTAGTAGGGGTCTTTACATACGTATCAAAGTATAGTTCAATTATTTTCTAGCGGACCCATTCTAGGAAAATTAGCTTTCTGCGCCCTTGCATTCACATAGATTAAAAAGAGTGCACTGTATTTTTTTCAAGCACTACGTCTTACTACCCGTTCGGGTTACACACTTCCGTGTCACTGTAGGCCAAGCTATCAACACGAAAGGACAAAAAAATATTATTTTATATGTTGAATATTTCAACTGTCCAAATTAGGTTAGTTGAATTTTTGATTACCAGGGCCCAGATTTTGAACACATGTCATCTTTTTTTTGGTTAGTCACATACAAAGCTCAAAAGGACATTAACTCCGTTCATGATATTCTTGTTGTAGAAATGTATATTTTATAGGTCACCTTTTTGTAATTTTGGAATTTAAGGTCACATTTTCTTGGTTTTCATCATTTTCAGTAATTTTTTTAATCATTTTTAGGCATTTCTGAAGAATTTTAATGCTTTCATCTTGAATAAGCACTATATTTTTAATACCATCGTTATTTTATAAAATATGCTTAAATACTCAAATGTTTTCAGCACAAAATTGCCGGAGTGTGAACTTTGTATCCCCTTTACTTGTTTGTTTGTAAAATACACACTATGCTGGAGAGGTTTGCTTTGAGAAAGGGTAGCTATTACTTCTGACGCCGACAATGGCGGCTCGTTTATAGGCACTGCGGAACTGCACCCCCTCCCTCCCCCTATTTTCACTTGATATTATCGATAACATTTAATATAATGAGTCCTTTTTTCTTTAATTCTTACTTTATTTTTGTAACACAATATATATTCCTTAAGTTTAATGTCAGTACTTCAGTAGCCAGGTTTAAGAAAAATATACAAAAATCTGTGTATGGAACTGTGCGCTTCACAGTGTCAGTGACGTGATGTTTGACTGTTGTGCGCATGCGCACATAGGAGGGGCGTGGGGAGGAAGGCGGGACTGCCAGGTAGAGAGAGCACTGTTGCTCTCGCATTGTGATAAAGTGTAGAAGAGTGTAGAATTCTAAGATTTTTATTCTGCTCAAGCTATTCTATTTGATTCATTTTTTTACGGTTCTTTTATTTAACAGAAAGACTAAATGCGCTTGCAGTACTTTCAATGGAGAAACATTTCCTCAATTGTCATCCAGAGATCAAGTAGAAAATTATTGAACTTTTTGAACAAATTACAACAAGAAGAATGGATTTCATTTTTAAATGAATAAATTAAACTTGAACTGTAACAATTTAATTAAAAGTAAAAAAAAAATTTTTGTTAAGATTTTATCAAGTTCCTGAATAAATTTTCTTTTTCTACATGTTTTTTCCTTTTACACAATTTTAAAACAAAGGCTAAAAAATTCTGGAGCAGCACTCACACTAACTTTAACTACGAGCCACCACTGGAAGCAGATATTTGTAAATCAATATTATATTTAGCAAGATGCAAGAGTTTAGTTGTTAAAGGCTTTTAATTACATTTTACATTTATAAAGCAAGTGTTTGATTTAGTCGTGTATACTTAGTACGAGTTTTTGTTCATATTTCTAGCTCATTTTTTAGAATTTTTAGGTCATTTTATATGCCATTTTCAGGTCATCAAAATCCAGGCCTTGTTGATTGTCATAATTAAACACGTTGTGAGAGCCAAGAGACACGAAACCGTATTTGTGACCTCATCCCACGTTTTTTTTTACCCCTTTTTATGGTTGAAGTATTTGCGCATTCGCATATTAAAAACCATCCCTTTATTATCAAAATATACTCTCTAGGTTCCATCTTGGTATACTAGACGTGGCCACCACGACCCACTTCCGCCTGGCAGAGGCGCGTCTTGAAAGTATTTACCGTGCCGAGGTAATAACATGCACCCAAATTACAGGTCAACAGTATTAAAACAGAAAGATTACATCTCTTGCAGCTCGCCAAGATGAGAAGGATAGTGAAGAATGCAATCTAGTGTTTTTTTTATTAACACAAGATCTTGGTAAATAAACATCACGACCTTTTTGATTCGAAAACAAAATAGTTCCGTGACATTGCAGACACAAACACTTGGTCCCACTACCATAGTTTAATGGTATTTTAGAAAATACCAACATTTTTTTTGTGGCCAAAATAGCTAAAATTGTATTATTATATTAATAACCGGCACCGTGGTGTAGAGGTCAGTTCACCTAGCTTCGAGTCCAAAGGGTCATGGGTTCGATTCCCAACTGGTACCTTGGGTATCTTTCCATTTAGAGGAATGATCCCAACGGTTACCAGGGTTTGGTTAGTTAGGAATAAGTTAGGTTAAGACCCACACCGGATCAACAGCTTCCTAATCACTATCATCATATCGTCTCATTGCGGAGACGTGTAGACAACTTCCTGTGGTGTACCCTGGGTAAGGCTGTGTGGCTAATAGTCTACATACAGGGGACCGAATATGAATCACATGTCCCTCCCGGCCATAATTGCCGTACGATTATAAAAAATATATAATAATGTTATTCCATGCTGTTTTTTTAATACTGCGTCTTACTTCCCGTTCGGGTTATACGCTTACGTACGAATTACGCTCATGGTTTTAGAGATTAGTAAGGTTATATTTATAAGACGTGTATCCGTATTTGCGTGGAGAGAGAGAGAGTGGAAAACCCACCTTCAGAATACTCGACCGAGATTAGAACCTCGACCTCTACGTCATCGACAATCCGGGAGAGTAGCGCGTTAGAGCGTGTTGCCAGTGAAGCGTGTTTTATAGGTATTGATCATATCTATCGATAGTGGCAGTGCAGATAACATTACTTGACGTATAAATATGTGAAAGTAGATATAGTAAGTTTTCTAGATGTTAGATAATACTCTTTCCTGTGAAAATGTAAACCTATTCCGGAGGCATTTAATGTTAAAGACTAAATGTAGTCTGATGCTTTGTTCTGTTTGTGTTTATCACTTGTAACTTTTGAACACATAATAAACAAACTTTGTGCACCCATAAGAATATTTCCTGTTATTACACTTTTAACTCGCTGTAAGCGATCATTCCGGAGGAAGAGACGCCCCAGAATTCCACGGAGGTATAAAACTGTTTTAGGTCAAGTCTACGCTCAAAAAGTAACACGATTCGTTTAGCTGCAAGCTTTGCCAACAGTCTTTTGATAACAATATATTAAAACTCCCACTAATGGCTGCGTGGTGTAAGGCTTCATACTCACATTGCATTTGTTCTACTGTTGGCTCAATATCGTCATAGGCCGTGTTGCTCGTGACGGAGAGGTCAAAGTTCGAATCTAAGCCAAGATGTACAAGGGGTAATTTCTTAAATACTTATCGATGTGATTTTTCCATCCCCTTTACAAGATAACGCGGGTGTATTTACTCTAAGTTACCTTTCCGAATATTGGCCTTAAAATAAGTCGTTTATAACCTTGGCGACGAACGTTCTAATTAAACATCAATAAGCAAGATTACCCGCCTCGGTGGCGTAGTTGGCTAACGCGCTAGACGTGTTGAGCTCGATTGCCGAGGACGGGGAGATCAAGGTTCGAATCTCGGTCGGGTGAACTGGGGGTGGTTTTTCCTAAATGGTTTTCCACTTTCCTCCACGCAAATGCGGGTTCACTTCCTTTTAATTCAACCTTCCCAATTCATAATCCATTAGCGTAATTAGTACTTAAAGAGTATAACCCGAACGGGTAGTAAGACGCGGTGCTAATATTATATATTTATTTTAATAAGCAAGATTGATTAATTAGTAAAATATTTTAGGTTTAGTTGGTGGAAATTAGGTTTGGTAACTGTGAAAATAATTAATGAATTTAACGAATTCTGGCAAACGGTTACCAATGAATATTTCCACCAATTATGTTTATCGGTGGTATTGGGGTAAAGTGGTCGCCTCAAGAATCAATGTGTGTGGGTTCAAGCCCAACCGGAGTTGGACAGATTTTTCTTCAGCGATAAAAACCCGTAGCACAACTTTCTTCGAGAGGAAAATAAATCCGTTGATCCCATATCGCTTGTTTCTTGTAACAGAACCTTAGAAGGTATGTGAAAATACCTTACAGACAAAATGGACTGGCCCTTTACTGCTTTATCATAGATATTCTCAGGTGCTGATATAATCAGTCGGTTTAGAAAGTACCCTTTAAATACTTCAAGTAAATAAATTGAATTAAGATTTGTCGTCATCCATATGCTGATGTAGATACACTCCGTTTACCCCGAATGGTGGAAAAACTTACCGTGCTTGTTTCCACTATGGTGCAGCTTATAATATAGGCTCATAGAGCTTTAAGTCAAGGTAAGCTGTAACTCTAAACAAAGTGTACCATTTTAACTTATACAGGTGGCAGCATAAATGTCGATAAGAGTCACCGATAGTTGTGGTTCGGATTACTCCAAGTAGCTGACTATCTTCCAAGTCTATCACAGAGACTGCCTTAAGCTATGATTGGCCCTTAAGGGAACGATTCATGGATAGCTCAGTGGTAGAAAATTGGCGCGCTAAACCAAAGGTCCCTAATTCAATCCTCGTGCCCATGAATATTTTTAGTAAATATTTAATATAGTAGAAAAAACGTTTTGCGTTTGTCAGTGTACATTTCTTCCGCGTATCTTTACACATTTTAATACACTTCCTCTATTGTGGTTTGCTTCGCCAAATATATGAAAGTATAAATTTAACGCGTGAATTCTTAATATATTTTACAATCGCCATTACCATGCTTGAATCGATAAAAAAAATACAATTAGAGCATTGAATACTCTGCTTATTTAATACTTTATCGACCTGCCTAATCCGAAGAGAAAGGTTACCCCCCCTCCCCCCACATCCAACCGGTGAAAATTTCCAGACCGAATCGACGTCATTTATTGACACAACCAGTGCCGATATGAGACTCGAACGAGAGACATTTGCAGAGAGAGTCTTGACTACTTCCTGCTGAGTCAACAAATAGACCGTAGCCAGGAGAGGACTTTTTACAAATACATCCCAGACCGGGGCCTTGAAGGTCGCATTGAGCCGATGACGGGATTCGAAAGAAAGACGTTTGTAGAGAAAGGTAAATACTCTCCCAGTCGGCGGCTAAACAAATAGACCGTGGCCACGTTTTAGATTAATGAGCACAGCCCAGGTTGTGGGCTGTAAGTTTGCACTGAGCCGATGACGAGGCTCAATCCAGTGATAAATTTTGGGAAGAAAGACACTCACTGCCGGTGTCGATATACCGTGATTTTCTTTCGAGTGGACATTTGGAGTACCTTTAGGAAAATTACAAACATATTCTTTGCTGACAATATTAAATTATTTTTTTAGCACTGTGTCTTATTACCCGCTCGAGTTATACGTTAATGTAATAATTACACTAATGGTTTTAGAGATTGGGGAGGATATACTTTTAGGAAATGTACCTGCATTTCCGTGGAGGTAGAGTGGAAAACAATTTTGGAAAAACATTCTCAGTACACCTAACCAAGATTCGATCCTCGGTCTCCCCGTCATCGGCAGTCTAGTCTACGTGAGAGTAGCGCGTTAGACTAAGTGGCCACCAAAGCGGATGATAGTATATTACTGTAGTGTCATTTTATAGCAATTGGTAAAATATATCAAAAGTGACAAGTGCAGATCACGAATTGACGTATGCCCATGTGAAAGTAGATCTAGTAATTTTTCCTAACTATCAGAAATGTCCATTCGTGGGTAAATTGGGCTATACATACCTTGGACGTCTTGTAAAGATACATCCTGTGGTGGCAGTTTGATGTTTCACTGAAAATAGGGCTCGAACTATGGACAGTTGCCAAGTAATGCATTACCAGTTGCCACACTTTCAGTACAACATTCACGACATTAATTAAATTTAATTAAATGGAAATGTCAACTTATGCTTTAGTGTGAAAGTGTATCGTTATTTGTGTGAAGAAACCGTTTACCAATGAACGATTGACATTGACGTGGAAGTGAAGTCAATTTGGACCATCACCCGCATCGATGGACGCGAGAACCAAATATGAAGCGCATCTAGTTTGGTCTGCCGGTGACGGGTGTACTGAGCGATGTTGTTTTGTTTCCAAAATGGTTCACCATATCACTCTGCACAAGTTCGGTTACAGTTCCTTTAAACTCTATCTTCTTCGTCCCTACTAAATTAAGGCAGTTAAATGCGTAAAGCTTGGATGGTAGTAAGACGCTGAAGAAAAAGGACTTGTTTGCATTTCAATGAAACACTTAATAGTTGAGAACATTTTTATTTATTTTATAGTAAAATAATTTAAATATATTTCTTTTTTAGTTGTTTTATCTATTTCTCGAAATAGTCGTTTGCAGACAGATATATCTTAGCTAGACTAAAGCAAGTTTTAACAAATCTTAAAGTTGGCCAAAATAAATTAAACCTGTTTCACTCTAAATATTTTAATTCAATTGTATACACACACATAAATCTCAACAGTTGTGGAATATTCGTCACGGATGTTGTGAAATTTGACCAAGATTTTTTTTTTTTCTCAAAGTTTCTGTTCAAATTCCACAACGCCCCAAAACATATTCGTTTTATCAGTAGTAAACATATGGATGTATAATTTTCAGCTCGATGATGGCCAATCCCAGACGAATGTTCAGGTACGAGGAGATGTGCGAGTATGTGTGTGGTGTAGCCGGGCCGAAGCTGCTAACAGTGTGACAAACCTGCCCTTGGCCTCCAGTTCTTGTCCCAATGACCTCCTTTGACTGACCGCACGCTCCTCAACATGCGTGCCACCATCACCCTCTGGTTACTGTGCAACAGGTGTAAAGAAACACCTTTGGTTCGATCCCAGGGGAAAATGCACGAAATAAGGTTCTTGATTTCTTGGGCGTTCATTTTTCCATGAACGAATGTTTAGCCTCGAGGTGTAAAATTATATATTTGATTCGGTTATAAAATAAAATGGGAGCTATGTTCTGAAATTTCAACGTGACAACTTCTCCACCAAACAATATAGGTTTTAAGTGACATTTTACTGTTCAAACTATCTTTATACTATCATTTAAATACATTGTTGACAACATTTTATAACCTTTTAACAAGACGCTAATTTTAATGTTTACATGTACATAGTTTTCCAAGCAGTAACATTAACAATAATATTTTTTAATGTGTGTGGGTTTTTGTTTGATATTTTATTTGCATACTATTTGACAATAATCAATATGTTTCGATAAAGACTATTATTGTGTTTTAGCGGATTATAATTCCATCTTTTTACCACGTTTTGTTCTCATAACTTAATATTACATTAGTTTTTATGAATGATCTGTTGTCAAACTATCAAGAATAAAATATCTGAAGAGTAAATTATGTTATTAGACAACTTTGTGGGGTTTTAATTAAATATCATAGAAACAACTTTGTAGGGTTTTAATTAAATATCATAGAAACAACTATGTAGGGTTTTAATTAAATATCATAGAAAAAACTTTGTAGGGTTTTAATTAAATATCATAGAAAATGGGAATCTGTTTAGAGTATACTAAGCAAAATAGGCTATAAAGGTTGATTTATATTTAAAAGGGTGGATAAGATGATAATGTTCAAGTCTAGATTAAAAACCCGACTCCCTCTGTCTCTAGTAAGGAGTGATAAAGCCAACCTTGGCGGTTTTTTAAATACCATATGAAGGTCTAGATGATATTTTAATCGAGTGTACTTGTACGTGAGGTCGTGTTGAGACCAACCTTGTCCCAGTTGAGGTCAATATTTGTTTCACACAAGGCCTCAAGCCCTCGGTTGGTCGGTTAGAACCGTTTTACCGAGATTAGAAACTTAAATATACTATTAAAAAACTAACATTGTTTTTGTATAATACATTTATGGTAAATTGGATCATTTTTGATAGTTATATTAGGGTTTTGGTAGAAAGAAATCTTTAGAAAATACAAACAAATTTGTTTGTGGCCAACGTCGACGGTATGTTACTATAATATATTATCAGAGTTAATTAATAAGCATTGATTATTTAGATCAAATGTGACAACTACAAAACATATGACTTGACGTACGAATAAGTGAAAGTAGATCCAGTAACGTTTCTAACTGTTAAAAAATTGGACTGTTCTAAAAATAGCTTCGTATCGATCAACTTACCAGTATTTTGTCACTTTGACACTTTAAGGGAATCTACATTTCTTTCTAACGTGACGAAAAAAATTGTGCTGCGTGAATGAATAGATATAAATATTGGATTATACGCTTATATACTAACTACGCTAATGGTTTTAAGGATTAGGAAGGTTATATTTAAAGAAGTGTACCCACATTTGCGTGGAGGAAAAATGGGAAACCATTTCGGGAAAATCCACCCACAGTTCACACGACCAAGATTCGAACCTCAATCTCCCAGTCATCGGCAGTCTTCTAGTCTACTGCGAGAGTAGCGCGTTAGACCATGCGGCCACCGAAGAAGGTTGGATGAATATAGAACTATTTTAACCAATTTTAGACTGTCAGTAAAGGCAATATTAACGACTATAACGACGAAGGGAAGAGAGGATGAAGGTGATCCAAAGTGTACCGGACTTTAACCGGTGTGAAGGTGGAGTGGCATTGGGAGAAAAAAAACATTGTGGCCAGATAAATTCTCATTGCAGTTGATCGAGATCGAACTACAAGCTCTCGAATCAGGATTAGGCACAGTAACAGAAATCTATATCCTGCTACCAACTATATAAGTACTTATTTAATTCATGTTAGTTAGCACATAACACAATAAGCTTGCACAGGGTGTTGTTGAAGTGGGGCTCCAATTAGAAGAAACCCCCCCCCCTCCACCTCTATGAAAATGGGTTTGCATTTTTTTTAGCAACTACAATCAATTAAAAACAAGAAAGCATCAATGTTTTATTTTAAAAGATTATTCTTTTGAAAACACAATATTAAAAATTCCAATGCCATTCGTCGGTCGGCCTCGAGACAGGATTTCAAGCCTAAATTTAACTACCTTTGGAAAATCCATCGACATAGTTTCCAAAAAAAAAAAAAGTTTGACACTTCGTTCTTTTCATAGTCTTTAAATTGAAAAACGACACCTGGACATGGGAATCTTCAGCTTAGTACACCAATGCTCTAACCAGTGATTTACCCATTTTAAGGCAGAATCTGTAATGGACGTGTGGGAGTCGTCAGTTAAATATGAGTGATCAATTAAGATCACGATCTATCAGATAACGCAGCCACCTTCAGCTCGGTAGTTGGCTTTATACCGCCAAATGTACTATTATAACTGTACGAAAGCGCATATCATGATGGATTATATGACAAAGCTATTATCATATTTGATAATCACTTCAACTTTTCCTCTCTCTCTCTCTCTCTCTCTCTTCCGTGCGGCTAGTCGGAGTTCCCTGGAACTCACGCGGCGCACACATATAGGTCACGTCGAAGATCTGATACTGTATTTATGAATGGATCTGAAGCAATCGCAAGCCCTGGTTCGGATTCGACCAGACCACTGGGCACTGGATAAGGAAAGATTGTGGACGGCTGTAAGGGGAGTTCAAGGCCAACGTGTGTGTATTATGTTCTGTGCGTGGTGGGGTTGTTGTGTGTGTGTGTGTGTGTGTGTATGTTGGATTTTCCCTAAATTGTTTTCCACTCTCCTTACAAGCGAATGTAGCCAAATCTATTCTAAAATTCTACTTTCCTTATTTCTAGCCCATTTGAACTGTTAATGTACGCAATATTTCCCTTCACGTCACAGTAAATCCACTAGAGTAACACTTTAGACCGCGCAACCACCGCTGTGGGTGTGGGAAATTGTTTGAGTAAATTGCTTATCTGTCAAAAAGAGTAATTTTCAATCTAAACTGGACTGTAGATAGAATATCATAACACTTTGTCGTTAGTAATTTTATGGTTTGCAAAAGTGGTCTTACCGAAAGGATCGTCGTAGTGGTTGTTGCTGCTCTTGACTCTGATCCATAAGTTCAGTGTTTGACTCTCGGTCACATTCAGCAAGAGTGTTTATCGTATTCCCCAGTCGAATTTTAATGGATTTCCTTAAACGTTAACCTCAGTAAGTGAGGGAGGGAATAAGCTGATGTACAGTCTAATTTTTATAGTGAGAATCTTTTATAAAAGTACAAACATATTTTGTGTTGATATCTGCTTCGGTGGCTGCATGGTCTAACGCGCTAATCTCGCAGTGGACTAAACTACCGACGAGGGGGAGATGGAGGTTAGAATCTCGATTGGGTGTTTATTTGTTAGATTGTTTTACACTCTCCTCCCATGAAGAATGCGGGTATAATTGCTCTAAATATAACCCTCATAATCCCTGAAACCATTGGAGTAATTAGTACATAAGCGTATAACCTGAACGGTTAGCAAGATGTGGTGGTAAAAAAATTAAAATAGTGTTGATGATTTCTACCAAAATTGACCGCTGCAAATAACATGGCGTGACTTGCGAATAAGTGAAGGTAGAACTAGAGTAGCTTTTCTATGTGTCAGATAAGGCCCTTTCTATGAAAATTGGATTGTATTTAGGGTGGATGGTTTTAAGATGAGGGCGTGGCTGTGAAAGGTAGGGTAGAGGGGGGGGGGGGGGGTCAACTCGATAGAAAGACACGGGGACTCCACCGGAAGTGCCGTGAATGTGTTAGTGTTCTTATGTCCGTGCTCGCCAGGCGTGTCTCGAAGCGAAAATCCTCACACACACACACACACACACACACAAAACCTTCCCATCAACTCTACGCACACCGCGGGCAGTAATAAATTAAATCGCCGCCGGATAATGGATTCAAACCGGTGATTCTTGGCTTGATGCACAACTGCTTTACCCCACCAAGACTCAAAAGGTTGTTTGCTTGCATAAGGGTTATGTTTTAATATTTTATTTTTATTCATAGCATTTCATCTGACCGTTCGGGTTATATGCACGTACATTGATTTCAATTTCGCTAATGGGTAGCACTTTATATACTGATCTCGACCACGGCAGGACTAACACCTACACCGCTCCTCAGGGTTAGTTTAACATAATATGTTGCTTTTTAGGGACACACTACCGGCTATCAACTAGCCGCCCTATCTGAAGAAACATAACCAATGACGAGGCGACTCGGCGAGACTGATGTTATCTCATTCTTCTCCATGGTCATGGGAACACACATCGGCATAATGCAACAATACCCCTCTACACGCTAGGTGGCGTGATGAGTCAGTTAAAACAACAACCTTCGGGTAGCTACTTACTTCTCTTGAATAGGAATATGTCAAGTGATATGAACCACCTCGAAATAATTATCCTCAGGGCCATGGAAATAAGTTTGTTGATAAAGAGCTAATCGTATTTGTGATGCAATTATAGAAATACGATTACAAACCACCGGTGACCTTGAAATAGTAACTTTACTCCATCGACCTTTGCGGGTGTCACCCATTGATTAACAAACTGCTACTGACTTCAGTGCCCACATGGTCTAAGGCGTTAATATAGCAGTAGACTAGACGGAAGATGACGGGGAGATCGAGGTTCAAATCTCGGTCGGGTGTACTGAGAGTGGTTTTTCCTAAATGGTTTTCCACTCTCCCTCCATGCAGGTATATTTAGGTATAAATCCTCTAAATATAGCCTTCCTAATCTCTAAAACTATTAGTGTAGTTGGTACAGAAGCGTATAACCCAAACGTACAGTAAAGCCGAATTCAGACTACGCTGACGTTTCGTGTTAACACGTGTTATGATGGTTTAATGGAAAAAACCATCACAATAAATGGTATTGAAGTGCTCCCACTGTCACGATGTGTTGTGTTGTGACATGTTATGTGTTATCTGACGCCGGAATGCGTGTTAACATGCTGTGACACGCATCAGCCCAGGATATGGACATCAAGATATCGTCAGCCGTGTTGAAGCATCAGAATGTGACACTTAAGTTTTTTAGATTTAAATTTTTTGTGTGAGATATTGAAGGGTAGAAAACTTCTTTATTGGCATTCTAACAATACTGTAAAAAAAAGGGGGCTATTCGTTTCATTTCCCTCCTCCATTTCCAAACCAATATCAACAAAAAAAAATCGACTGACCCAAGAGCATAACCAATATTTACAGATTGAACTAATACTTAAATTAGCTGGAAATCTAAACGTTGTTAACATAACTGAAGAAATAACCCAGTACTTGAGTGAAATGAGGCCTACCGTCATTTCGGAAGGGGGTACTGAGCAAGTGGGTCAAAGAGCAAGAGTTTGGAAAGTGACGGCACAGATGTGTGTGGCACGTGTGTACATGCGTAGTGCTAGCAGAACAAACAAAACTGGCGGGCCATATGTTCCGGTGGGTGCTACAAGAGCCTTGCTTCAGGTGAAAGGTTGGGGGAAGAGGTAGATAGATTGATACCTCCAGCGACCGGTTACGAACATGTTCAGCGAGGAGGCGGTGCCACAGAAAACACACAAAGAAGCAAAAACCTAACGGAATATTAATAAAGAGGGGTTGTCGGAACCAGACCACTTCCGGTTTAACCCTCATACTGGTAATGACAACGAGAAAAATAGAATTAGTCATATCCGGTGGCGGAAGATTCAAACTTTGGCGGACTTGTGTTTGTTTTATCATCGCGCCTTACTACCTGTTCATCAATTGATTTGAAGGTTATGTTCGAGAATATGGGGATAAATTGTTGATGTGGGTAAGTTTTGACCTCGAGATTCTGTCACTTTCTACAAAGTTTAATTTTGTACGACATTCTAACGAGTGAGGGAAATATAACACGAGAATTCTTCAATTGTAGCCCATGCGAATGTGTTTTGGTTTGTATTTGAGGTAAGCCTATTTTAGTTCAAGGCATGAGGCCTACTGTGGTGGTCACACATAGAAGGACCCTTAAAAATCAAAATTGACTAACTAATTGATTCACGCCTGTGCTCAGTTTGCGCTTGTTGGGTAAAAATAAACTTTATTAAGTCTAATTTATCTAATATTTCAAATGTTTTTGCCAAACACTTTTTTTTTTATCATAGCAGCCCTCAACTTTCAAACAAGCTAAACCGAATTATAAACCCACTATACCCTTACTGAATATCCCGGAACAAAAGATGATCCACTTGACATGGTTTTAAACAGCGTCTAACAAGATCGAATCAATGCATCTCATATTTATGACTGACCTCTCTAATCAATTTAACTTGTAAACGGTAGTATTGTAAAATTAATATCATAATAGATGCACCATAAGACAACGGTACAAATCTTCGATGATACATTCTGAGTGTGCGTTTGAGCTGCCTGCCTCTGACGCGGGAGGACGGGGTTGGAATTTCGGTCGGTATAATAAGTAATATTATTATTATTATTATTATTATTATTATTATCAGCACCAAGTTTTCCTACCCGTTCGGGTTATACGTACTTACACTAATGTGTAATGGTAGGGTGATTGTGAGATGAAATGGAGGACCTTCAGTTTAACGTGGGATCCGAACCACGGTGGAGACCTGGCATTCCCACATTCACAATATGTCTTGTCAGAGGTGAAGGAAGGGTTTGGTAATCAGATAAATGTGTGCCGGGACCGAGGATTGAACCCGGACCCCAGCACAGAAGTCCGACACCTTACCCTTAGACTAATTCTTATGTAACCTCATAGACCCCACTAGGGAAGGGGTTCTACCAGCCATCCCATCAGCGCCGACAGCGTCACAGTCTCGTGTTATTAAAATGCTATATCACCTCGCGACGTGTTGAAATGATCATGTCGCAACGGTTGACGATCAGTGACGGTATAGTTCTCTATCTCTCCGAGGAGATGGCTATCAGTGTCCCAGTTCCACCTGCCGACATCAACACGCTGTGTGGTCCGCTATTGTCCGCGTCACACGCCGGCTGCCAACCGTGCGACGCTCGCGACGTGAGAGCCTACACACAGATAGAGCGTGCGGCACAAGTTTGAGAGGATCGGGTTCAATCTACACTCGGGGTTATGATCTGCCATTTGTGTGATTGAAATATCTAACCTAAGGACGAGGTGAGGGAAAGTGTGAAAGAAATGTCTTAAAGAGAAAATAATAAACAATTTTTTTTAGCACCATGTCTTACTACCCGTTCGGGCTATACGTGGTTAAACCATGTTGTGTAAAAACCTATATCCACCTACAGGCTATCCACCGCAGAAGTGGTGGTAACTGACTGATAGAAGATTTGTATTGCAAACATTGGCTGAATGTAATTAATGTGGTAATAATTATTAATGTTTTAGTAATAATTACTATATTATCGGTAAAAAAGTGTCATCAAATACTTCTAATAATATTTACCTAAGGATTAATGTATAGTTGGGTTTTTGTAACTAGTTGAAAGAATGAAAAAGATTAATAAAACCATTGGTTTTTTTTTAGTTTCGTGGTTGTGGTAACAAGAGGTAACTTATTATGTATTTTGTTTCGCGGTTGTGGCAACAAGAGATGTTATGTTTTTAGTTTCGTGGTTGTGGCAACAAGAAATGTTATGTTTTTTATTTCATGGTTTTGGCAACAAGAGGTATTATGGTTTTTGTTTTGTGGTTGTGGCAACAAGAGATGTTATGTTTTTGTTCGTGATTGTGGCAACAAGATATTATGTTTTTTGTTTCGTGGTTGTGGCAACAAGAGATGTTATGTTTTTGTTTCGTGGTTTTGGCAACAAGAAATGTTTAGGTTTTATTTCGTGGTTGTGGCAACAAGATTTATTATTATGGTTTTTGTTTTCTGGTTGTGGACAGAGATATTATAGTGCACGAAATAATCAATTAAAAAGTATTATATCTACATTTTTATCGTCTTATAATAGCTGACTACTATAACATAAATAAATGTTTTTTACATAACCTAAAAGAGTCCCACAAAATATTAGTTTAAAATAAAACGTTTTTATTATGTAAACACGTATGAACACAATTAAATACGGTTTGTATGACGTCATCAACAGCACTAATTTCATCGTATTTATTAATATGAAGAGAACGCAGCCTTTTAGAAGCTCTCTTTTGCTAATGTGTTATGAATTAGGAAGTTTTAATTTAGAAGAAGTACACCCGCACCTACGTGGAGGGAGAGTGGAAAACCACCCTCAATGCACACTACCAGGATCAAACCCTGATCTCGGCATCTCATACAGTTTAGTCTAACACTAAAGTAGCGCGTTAGAGCGGGTAAAGCTTGATCTTAATTGGTCAACTATCAATGTATATTATAATAGCTATAAGATAGTGTGAACATGCCATAAACTGTTTGTGTTAGCCAGACTGTTATGGCGGCACCACACGGGATTATTTTTCCTTCTTCGAAAAAAAATGGTGGTGCGATTTATTTAATTTTCCCATACTCCTCTTACAATTTTTTTTTAGTCCTACCTCTCCCACTCTGGACAGGATAACAAACAAGAGATAAAAACAGCTTGTGTTGTTTATAAACCCCCATGAACCGAAGTGGTATTTAATGAGAAGCTATTAGATTAACATGCCTTCCAATCAATCTCCGCCACACTTACACGTTCTAAGGCGGCTTTACACTGTCATTTCTATTTACTAAAATAAAGTTAGGGTATTTATTTAATAAAATATATGATAAAAGATTTTATAATGTATTTGAATACATTAGTTAGTACATCACATAACTTTCAAAGTTTGTATCGAATGAACGTCAGGCAATTTGAACAAAGAACTTAGGAATGATGATTCGGATTTATAAAACATATTTAAGAATGGACAAAGACAATTTTAAAAGGTGTCTTACCAAAAGAGGGAGGTGGAACTTAAACAAATATTTATACATGGGGTTTGTGTCATATAAGAAAATCTTGTTTTTTTATAGGTTTTTTTTTACACTGGGTGACCTGGTGGTCTAGGCGTAAAGTGTCAGACTTGTGTGCTGGGGGTCCGGGGTTCAATCCTCAGTCCGGCACAGATTTATCTGATTGCCAAACCCTTCCTTCACCTCTGACAAGACGTGTATTAATCACAACTTGTGTATGTGTGGAATACCAGGCCTCCACCGTGGTTCGGATTCCACGTTAAACTGTAGGTCCTCCATTTCATCTCACAATCACCCTACCATTACACATTAGCGCGAGTGCGTACAACCCAAACGGGTAGTAAGACACGGTGCTAATAATAGCAATTATTCTTATTTTTGACACCATGTTTTACTACCTGTTCAAGCTATCCACATATGTAGGCCTACTAATTAAGCTAATAAGTTAAGGTTGAGAAAAGTTGAATTTAGAATAAATGTACTCGCATCTGTGTAAAGGGAGAGTAGAAAGCCATTTAGGAAACGCCACCCTCAGAACACCGACCGGGATTCTAACCCTAATCTCCCTGTCATCGACAGTCTATTCTCTTGCGAGAGTGACGCCTTAGACCATGCGGCCACAGAGGCAGGTAAACTCTCTGGTTTGTACTGTACATTTACATTTTTGACTGCTTCTCATGTTTAAAGTGTCGCTATTTTCTATTATAAAACCATAGCGCATCTTTGTATAAAGTATTTTTTTTTTAAACAAATGTGTAAAATTTAATGTCTTATTATATATACTTTATATATTCCACGTCCAAGTTAAATCATATCTATTGTACCAAAGAATGTTTATAAAAGAGATTTGACAGTGTAACACCGCCCTTTGTCTGATGCAAGGCTGGAAGTACGCCAGGATGTACAGAGCCGGAGCAAAACATCCGACACTCCACTCCATTTAAATACAATAGTAGTTGGTAGTTTCAGTGGGTACCCGTCATTTGGCCTAAAAGGCATTTGGCCTAAAGTGTAGGCTAAACGCCTTTAGGCCAAATGCCTTTTAGGCCAAATGACTTTAGGCCAAACGCCTTTTAGGCCAAACGCCTTTTAGGCCAAACTCCTTTTAGGCCAAACTCCTTTTAGGCCAAACTCTTTTAGGCCAAACTCCTTTTAGGCCAATGCCTTTAGGCCAAACGACTTTTTGTAAAGTTAATTGGCTCATCAGGGAGTATTATAGTTGCCGTAACGTAACTTTATGTCTGACTCTTCTCGTGGTGTGAAGGGATAAAATGTGGCGTTTACAGAGGGTGGCCTCAGCAGCACATCTCGCGCGTGGCGTGTCAGTTTGTAAACACAAGTCAATGAGTTGTAAAAAAAAGAAGCACTATTCATTCCTTTCATTTAGTTAGCGTCTGATAAATTGGTTGGAATAATAAGTTATTTTTTTAAAAAAAAGCAGTGCAGTTTGAATCATCTGAATGGGGCATGTTTGTAGAATACAATAAAAAGCTTGATAATCTGGATTTCACTTAATAAGGACTTTGGTTGGGTTTTTTTAAAAAAAACTTATTACTCTATCTACTGATATCTGCGTTAAATTATTTAAAAAAAGTATTACAAGTTCGCAAAATGAGAATCGACATCTTCACACCACCAACCTTCAAGTGTTATTTGTAAAATAGATCCAGGAGCATCCAGTTTTCTACCAGTTTAATTGATTTTAATCCGCTTCGGTGGATGCATGGTCTAACGTGTTAAACTCATGTTGGACTAGACTGCCAAAGACGGGGAGATAGGGGTTCTATCCCGGTCGAGTGCACTGAGGATGGTTTTCCTAAATGGGTTTCCACTCTCCCTCCACGCTAATTCGGGTGCATTTAATCTAAATTAAGCCTTATCTCATTAGTGTAATTAGTACATAGGCGTATAACCTGAACAGCTAGTAAGACACAGTGCTAAAAAAATTGATTTTAAATCGCATTACAATTTTGTTTGCAACATTTTGAATACGCTAACAAAAAATATTTTTCTCAGTTATACGTATTACATATGAATTTTTAATTTTTTTCTTGTAGTTTATTTTCTATTTTCATTAATCCATATTATCACCCACCCCCTATCCCCCTACCCCCACCAGCATTTATTCAGTCTATCAAAATCTTACTTCACATCTCTTTTATATGTCTTTGTCTTGATTTGAAATTAAATCAAAATTAAATGACAATGTTTGTAATAAAACCATACGTACAAATTACGAAACTCGGCACATTTCTCAGAGAAATGAGATACGCACACAAAGCTGAACTAATTGTTAAACAATTCGCCTTGTAAAGGCCATGAACAATTCCATTAAGTTTCATTGAAGAGCTTGGGGTTGGTACTTGCGAGCTGTGAAGGTGGTAACAATGGATACAGGAAGTGCGATTTATTCCCGCCAACAGGAAGTTAGATCCTTCCACACATCAGCTACAAGAGATACAGTCAGCCGTTTGCTCTGACAGCTGTTCTGCTTCAACCGGTACGTCGTGGCACAGTGTTAAGTGCGCGACTTCCAGCTGAGAGGTGGCTTGTTCGAGTACTTTCTATCATTTGTTTAACACAAAAGGTCCAAGTTCTCAATCTCACCAATCGACAGTTCCAGGTGAGAGGGTAGACGCGTCGAGCATTCTAAGGTTCGATTTAGTTAGAGGGCATTGGCATGGAAAGGGTTTCCATAGTATAGTTTTCTTTCCCTAAGAAAATACTTAAACGTTTGTACAGACAATTTTTTTTACAGGAACGGTCTTTAGTAGATTACAAACTTTTTTTGCTACCAAAATTGATATAATTCTACTACTTTATTATTGTTATTTTATAGATATTGATAATATATATCAAAGGTGGCATATGTAGATAGCATAGCCTCAACGTACGGATACGTGAAACTCACTTCAGTGACCGAATGGTCTAAGGCGTCACTCTCGTGTTAGACTGGCCTACTGATGACGGGGAGATCGGGGTTCAAATTCCAGTCGGTCTACTGAGGGTGGTTTTTCCTAAACAGTGTCCCAATCTCCTTCCATGCAAATGCGGGTAGATTACTTCTAAGAAACCTTCTTCCTCATCTCAACCCCATCAGAATAATTATCATGCATTAGTAAAATCTGAACAGGTAGAAGTAATACTCGGTGAAAAAACAACGTGAAAGTAGATTTAGTAACATTTTTAGCTGTCTGATAATATCCCTATGAAAATTATTATTATTATTATTATTAGCACCACGTCTTACTACCCGTTCGGGTTATACGCACTTACGCTAATGTGTAATGGTAGGGTGATTGTGAAATGAAGGACCTACAGTTTAACGTGGAATCCGAACCACGGTGGAGGCCTGGCATTCCCCACATTCACAAGATGTCTTGTCAGAGGTGAAGGAAGGGTTTGGTAATCAGAAAAATCTGTGCCGGGACCGAGGATTGAACCCGGCCGCCAGCACAGAAGTCTGACACCTTACCCCTAGACCACCAGGTCACCCCTATGAAAATTGGGCTGTACCTTGCTCGCTACCACTACAGTGCAGCTTACAAGATCGGGCCATATTATAATAGGTGGAGGTAAGATTGCAACCTTCCAGTGTAAACGGAGTGTACCTACACTGTTCGACGTCCTGCGATGGCGTTACTCACGCTCTGTCATCTCGGGATGAAGGAGAAGGGCCTGAATTACGCCACACCTGCGCACACGTTGGTACAGTCACAAGAAGTGCTGTCTTGTTCCTCGGAATGTCAGACAACCTGTGCGATATCGTCATATTCCTTCGCAGTGTATTGTGTTGCACGAGTATGAGCGGTCCTCTACTGCTCGCTCACATATCACACCGTGTAGCAGCACTTTTGGCTGTACGTGCAAGCGACACACTGTCACGTGGGATTCAGGGAAGGGGGATGAGATTGTCATACATACTCCGTACCCTTAAGGTCGATGGTCGTGAGAAGATATAAACTCCATAAGGAACAGATTTCTCCGTACACAAGAGTCCCGTTCCTCGAGTCCATAGAAGATCGACCAACTTTAACTTTATCAAGGTGGGAGTGTAGTGAAAGCTAGTTGAGTTAAGGCTAGTGTTTTTGTAGTTCTTATAGCAAAAGTTTTTTTTTACAAAATAAATCAAATATTTAATCAGTACAACATAGAGTTTAATTTTCTTCACATGGTGATATCAACAATTCTTGAATGTCTGTCACGAGCATAGCGGCAATTAGATGAGAAACTTTTTAAATGAAGAGAAAAAGTTTTTATTAAATTCCAGGACACCCTTGACAGATAGATATTCAACCACAGTTAATATAAACATGAAAAGAAAATTAAACTATGTGTTGTACTGAATAATTATTTGATTTGGTTTTACCCCGAAAAATTGACCGAGAAACTCCGAAAATACTGTCCTTAAATCCCACCTTAATGACTGTCGTTATGGACTGTTAACGGGAACCAATCACAGGTAGATAAATTAATGACCATTGATATGTGAATAGAAATAATATACTAGCAACAATAATAGTAAAGGAAAGTTACCATTTTTTAAAAGTATCTTATTTTAACTATTCTACCTTTAATATAAAATCCTAGAAAACTTCAAATGGCTATTATTTTTTGTGCTAAACGTATTTGTTGAATTTTTTTACTTCAATGAGTTTTATTGGATAAGTATTATAGTCTATAATTGGTTGACATGATATCCCGTGAATAAAGATGAAATGTGTGTGGACAAACCTTCTCTGGGACTGGAAGGACATCAGGCATACAAAGTTTGTTGACATCATACAAATTATTTTCGACTTTTACTTTTTTCATCGTTTGCGTTATTTTATTTAACACTAGATACTGTTCCCGCGGCTTTGCTCGCGTGGAAGTTGATTATATACAAATACGAAAATATACACATGTATTTACAGATTAATTAAAAATATTACGTTACGTTGATGACCATAACTTGACCTCAGATCAAAAATAATGCAAGTCCGATACAAACTTTCACCCCCTTTTCATCCCTTATTAAATAAAATTTCCAAAATTCCTGAAACACGTATTTATTTGTTTTACGTCAATAACCGAAATACAAAATTTTGTTTATGTAACTTTCAAAATGACGGACTTTCATACATATTATCATACATATTATCATCCCCTATTTTGACCCCTTTGGGGTGGAATTTTCGAAAAATCCTTTCTTAGTGGGTGCCTACATAACAATATACAGTCCGAATTTCATGCTTGTAGCCTTGATAGTTTGCGCTCGGCGATGATGAATCAGTCAGTCAGTCAGGACATGTTATTTTATAAGTATAGTATATTTAATGTCTGCATTTTTGGAAGACAAGCTTATTTCAGCATTCGACTACATTTTTAACTAGGGTATTCCGAGACACATTGCTTAGTCCACCGATATATTTTTTCCCGACTGAGCCGAAGAGCACGGCCGCGTACTTTGGTCGCGCTCCCACTTGCAACATAATACGGGAGTCGAACTTTCATCGCAGTCTTATTCACAACGGTTAGATCGTTTTAATTTTGTAAATTCTAGGGTAGTATAAGGAACCAATTTGCATTGGATTGAATTACGAGAAATCAAGATTCGAACCCCAATTAGGTATAACGAGGTGTTTTTTTCTTGAATTGTTTCTCCCTCACTCTCTCCTCCAATGCGGGTACATTTTCTATATATCCTACACAACCTCATTCCTACCCCTATAGCGCACATTTTCTATATATCCTACCAACCTCATTCCAACCCCTATAGCGCACATTTTCTATATATCTTACCTACCGCCATTCTTGCTCCTATAGCGCACATTTTTCTATAATATCCTACCTACCGCATTCTTACCCCTATAGCGCACATTTGTGGACGAGGTGCACACACATATAAGACCTGTGAGATCTAACGCAGCTTGGATAGAAAAGACAGCAGTGCCTCCCCCCCCCCCCTAGCCCTGCGCGTGCACGGTGGGTGCGCTGCACGCCTGCAGAGTGTGGGAAACTCGGGTGCGAGGAGTGTATCGCTCGCTGCACACACTGTCTGACCGGTCAGACTGGATAAACACACGCAGGTTGGAGACGATGAGAATCAATTCAGACTTAAGGGCGCCATTTACCAGATGGAAAATAACCTCCCACTGCGGTATTTTTTTTAATGGGTAGAGCGGTTGTGAAGCTTGAAAAGACTTCGTGGATCGGGTGGCATTGAAATCATTGTATTGCGATTTGAGGCCTCAATAAACATTGCCATATATCTAACCTAACCTGACCTAACCTAACAGTCTACAACACTTATCTACCTTTATGTAGGAAATGGGTGGGTGCATGATCTGGGTGAAACCCACCATCAAATCTTATCGACCTTAAACTCCAAGTCACCCTTCAAAACAAATAAAACAGTTATCAATAATCTTAATAATCTATCAGTAATTTTTTTAAATGATGCCTAGACACGGGAATCAAACCCGGCACTCTTGGCTTAACACATCAATTCTTCCACTAAGCTATCCAGGATTCTTCCCATGCTCAGGTTTTAGGAGATCGAAATGATCTTAATAATTTATGTTTGAGCCTGTCAAATAATTACTTTATTTGTTTGAAAATGAACTAGTTTAAAAATATATATATAATTTAAATATATATATATATATAAATAATTTTAAAAATAAAGGTTTTTGAGCCTTTATTTTCTAAACTTTTTAAACTCATTGTTGGTGAGAGCCATAGGCCAATTTATATATTATATATTATATTATTACTATTTCTGGATGTCTACAAAGGGTCTCCATCAGGCGGCCGGCACACCATTTTACAAATGCTGCTTGTATGAAGGTTTAAAATTATCCTGAAATTTAATTGGAGCGTTTAAGGATTCCCCGTGAAAAATTACAACAAACTAATCCAAATCCTAAATGTCCTTTACTCGAGCCAGTGGCCACACAGCCACCAAACATACCCTATTTATTTTCAAAAATCTGTAAGCTTTTCCTCTACAGTCTATCATAGTATTTAAATACAACAACTTATTACGATAACAAAATTAATCACATATATGTATAGTGTCAAACATATGTTAACTAAAACTAATTTATCAAACCAATCACCCGCCTCGGTGGCGTAGTTGGCTAACGCGCTTGTGTTAAGCTCGACTGATGAGGACGGGGAGATCGAGGTTCGAATCTCGGTCGGGTGAACTGGGGTGGTTTTTCCTAAATTGTTTTCCACTCTCCCTCCACGTAAATGCGGGTTCACTTCCTCTAATTCACCTTCCCAATTCCTAATCCATTAGCGTAATTAGTACTTAAAGCGTATAACCCGAACGGGTAGTAAGACGCGGTGCTAAAAATCTAATCTAATCTAATCAATCCAATCAACGGATAGACATTATGGTCCTTGGTAAATGAATGGTATATTATGCATTAATTAATTAAAGCACAACTTTAATCAGCAATTTCAGAATAATTAAAACTGAAAAATGTAAGTGTTACATTAAAAATTTAAGCAAGATCTTAAGTGACTTATGACAGCTTAGACCCACCCACAAGTTGATATGTATTCCTTCTGTTTGTTTTCCAAACAAAAGTTAAACAGGTATTTCTAAGTAAACATATTTACTAAAGGTATATATTTAATTACAAGGCAGTGGTTTGTTATGTAGTCATGATAGCTATTATTCATTGCCAGACAGGGCTTATTGCGGGAAGTAAACATTAATTGCAACGCTATCTGTACAAGTGTTGAACACAGGATACAGACACAATGGCAGGATCGTAGGACGCAGGAATAATTGGATTGCAGTCGTTACTACAAGGGTAACGGTTAGAACGGCGCTGCCCAGTAACGACCGTTACAAGACAAACCATAAAGCCTTGGACGACATAGCAAAACAATTATTTATATAACAAATAACAATTGCCTAACGATATTTTATATAATATATATATATAAAAAAAAGCGGTGATATGCAAATTTAAAATAAAAAGATAGTGATGTAATTTACATGGAATTGCTTCAGTAGACGCATTGTATAAGGCGTCACTCTTGCAATGGACTAGACTGCCGATGACGGGGAGATTGGGGTTTGAATCTCAGTCGGATGTACTAAGGGTGGTTTTTTTTTTCTAAATGGTTTTCCCCTCACCATCCTCGCAAATTTCGGAACACTTCTCCTAAATTCAAACTTCCTCATCACAAACTCACTAGCGTAATTATTATACATATGTATATTCTGAGCAGGTAGTAAGACGCAGTTCAAAAATAAAAAGTACGTGAGTTTATGGGAGCACCCAAATTTATGCCGCCCCGAGGTCCCCCCCCCCCTCCCCCAACATACGTAAATCCGGCACTGACTATTATTAGGCTCTCTTTAAAAATAACCCGTACTTTATCACATACATGATCCTATTCTGTTTTCACTGAATACCGTTTCCGAAATAGTGTTTCGGACCGTCTCAACACCAGTCTAGAAAATGGTGTTTCAGACCATCTCAACGCCATTCTAGTAAATGGTGTTTCAGACCATCTCAACGCCATTCTAGAAAATGGTGTTTCAGACCATCTCAACGCCATTCTAGAAAATGGTGTTTCAGACCATCTCAACGCCAGTCTAGAAAATGGTGTTTCAGACCATCTCAATGCCAGTCTAGAAAATGGTGTTTCAGACCATCTCAATGCCAGTCTAGAAAATGGTGTTTCGGACCGTCTCAACACCAGTCTAGAAAATGGTGTTTCGGACCATCTCAACGCCAGTCTAGAAAATGGTGTTTCAGACCATCTCAATGCCAGTCTAGAAAATGGTGTTTCGGACCGTCTCAACACCAGTCTAGAAAATGGTGTTTCGGACCGTCTCAACACCAGTCTAGAAAATGGTGTTTCAGACCATCTCAATGCCAGTCTAGAAAATGGTGTTTCAGACCATCTCAACGCCAGTCTAGAAAATGGTGTTTGGTGGGGGGATGAGTATTTTTATTTCGACTCGTAAACAATCAGGTATAATTTCAACGTCAGAGAGACCACGCCCTGGTGACTCAGAGGATGATATCGTGACTATATTACCTAGTCGTCAAAGGAAGACAAGATCAACCAGCTGTGTCTAAGTAACATTACACAGTTTTATTAAATCAACATAAAAAAAGAAAAAGGGATTTAGGAAAAGGGAATTTCGTATATTAAGTAATGAATAGTACTCGTTATCAGGGTGTGTTGACGTCCCCGCTGAGTGCGCCTTATTTCTCTCACCAACAATGTGGTTTCTCAACGTTGGCGTTAACCTCATGCTCCCACACTTTATCTTAAATGGTAAAAACTAAGTGGTTTATAGCCATAACGCTGACAATCACGTGTAATAATATCGTTATGATAAACATCTATCGACTGTCTTATTTCCCATTTAATTAGATTTTTTAATAAGTAGTTGAGTGATGTATCCGCATTTGCATGAAGGAAGAGTGGAAAGCTCTTTAAGGAAAAACGCTTTCAGTACACCCAACAGGTATTCGAACCCCAATTTCCCCGTCACCTACATCTAGTATAACACTAGAGTGACGCATTAAATTATGCAACCACCGATGCGGACTTCATGATGAAGTCGTTAATAATCCAGATTACGTAGACAAACGTTGGTTACTAGTTGAAAAAAAAAAGTTTCAAAGTTATGTGAACGTTCTAAATTCTGTTTTCCCATTAGGAGTGGTTTCTCAAACAGACATAAAATGTAGCCGCATTTGTTAGTGACCAAAGAATAGTCCACGTGTTCCAACTACGATTGGAGGAAGGAAATTGTTCCAAAGGTGGAGTTGGAAAAAAAAAAGTAAGGTCGGAAAGGGGGGAGGGGAGGACTTCCTTAACTCCAGACAATTGGGAACTTCCTTCCGTTACAAAGGGACACCTTAAAAGAAACAAAACCAGACAGTGATTGGCCCCTCGGAGGGTTTCATGGGAACCCGCCATCTTAATGCACCTGTTCAATTAGAAGGGAGTGTCCCGCCAGTTGCACGCGACGGAAGTTTTTTTTACGACACACGAAGCTTCACAAATGTGTCAGTATCTTAGTTATCTAAATTACACTGCCATCTTGAGCATTATCAATGTTCAAAGATGAATGCACTTTCCATGGCGGCTTGAAACAATCTAATCCAAGAAGAAAAAAAAAAAATATGAAGAACAGTTTGAGATGACGTTAAGATTTATTTATAGTGAAACACTAGCTAAAATCACCTTCAAAATATTGCATGTACTAATTTAGCTATGTCGAATCAAGCAGTCGAGATTTTGAAATATTTTGGATTAGACGTTACAACGTTAGCAATTAGTGAACCACTGGTGACTCATCAGTTGATGTGTTGTTTGTCAGTGATTAATATATATCAGTTTCTTTATTTACAAATGGATACAAGTTTTTATGAGTAGTTAAATAATGAGAGTATATTGTTAAATTTAGGCGACCCACTTTCTACAGTGGTTACGGAGATACGTCTGGGGGCAGTGAGATGGGTGGGGGGTGTTCGAGATCTAGTGCTTGTGGGTGCTACCCCACCCCCACCCACACCAAAAGGGTGACTCCCTAGCCCCAGCAGTTCTGGTGATACATCTGGGGGCGAAAGGAGAGATTGTTCTTTATGTTAAGGGGTATGTTATTATTAGCACCGCGTCTTACTACCCGTTCGGGTTATACGCACTTACGCTAATGTGTAATGGTAGGGTGATTGTGAGATGAAATGGAGGACCTACAGTTTAACGTGGAATCCGAACCACGGTGGAGGCCTGGCATTCCCCACATTCACAAGATGTCTTGTCAGAGGTGAAGGAAGGGTTTGGTAATCAGATAAATTTGTGCCGGGACCGAGGATTGAACCCCGGACTCCAGCACAGAAGTCCGACACCTTACCCCTAGACCACCAGGTCACCCTGTTTAGGGGTATGAAAAATGTATTCAGCCCATATTATGTCCATGCGAAATGTCAGCTCAATCGATGTAATGGTTTTTAAGTGAGAGGGGAAAGTAGATTTATGGCACATGACACAATGACAAAGTGATTAGTAGTCTATAGTAGTAGATCATAATTATATTTTTAAAATTGCCTTAAAATAAATTATGAATAATAAACTATTGCGTATTTCTTAGCCCATATTAATTAAGGATGACGCTTACCACAGAAAACATGGATTAAATAACAATATCATTTAGCCTGGTTTGCCGGTTATGGTAAGGCCGGGGTTCAAATCCGGATATATATTTTTTCTTAAATGGTTTTCCACTTTCCCTTCACGTAAATACGGCTATTTCTACTAAAATCTACCTCATACCTATCCAATTAGCGTTATCGATGATGCGAATATCTGGAACGGGTACTAACTAAGATGTCATGGGAAAAAAATAGTTTATTTTACATATAATCGTTATTCAAGTACGTAGATACATCTTTATTTATAAGTATTCGCACCCTCTATCGATATAATAATTAATAAATCCTAAAGTTTTTATTTTCCTTAAACCACATCCTAATATCCATCGAGGTCAAAATAATTTTAACTATTCTTGTGCGTTAGAGTTGAGGTCTGAAGAAAATCAGAATGTATAGGAAAGGTACCCGCATCTACACGGAGTTAAAGCAGGAATACATTTAGGGAAAGCCACCTCAAGCCCATAGGAGCGACATCCAAACCCCAAGCCCTCCGTCAACGGCGAATTAGCCCAGATTATATCCACATGTCAAGTCTACGACCCCAACGATGTGGATTCATCAAATTATGTTCACGTGATATTTAAATAATTGCGGGTGTAAAATTAAACCGAAAATTATATTATGTAGGTCTTTTACGAAGGAAAGTCCTCTTCAAAATACACATCATAAATTAATGTAAAGGAGTCGATTTGTGACAAAAGTTGCAAATCAGATATTTTCATGTTTTTAACCACACACACTAATAAAACCTGGTTTGACGTATCATGTCATGAACAAGCAAGGAGTGTGGCCTGTATTGATCAAGCTAGGTCTCCAAGGTGAGTCAGAGCAAGCTAGCACGACTCCAGCGACCCCCCCCCCCCCTCACTGTAATACTGGCATTATTAATACTCTTAACTGCGAAGGTTATTAGCGATTTATAAAGGCAGCCATTATGGAACAATTAGATAAGTTGGGTTAAATCACTAGCCGGGTGCGCGGGTTTATTTTTTTTCCCTTACGTTTTACTACCAGTTGGATTATAAGGTATGTAACCAAGCTAATGAGGTAGGAGAAGTAAGTTGGAAATGAGAGAAAATGCGCCTAAATTAGCGTGAAGACAGAGTGGGGAAACAATCTAAGAAAAACTATTGTAAGAAAAGCCAGCCGGGATTCAAACTCAAACCTGCCCATCATAGCCGAGTCAAACTAGATGAACCTCTCATTTAGTACTTGTATCTAGCGATGCGGGTGCTGTTTTTTATTAAATGGTGTTTCCAGGCAAATTATGGTGCATTTCCTTGAAAGTTGACCTATCCTCTATCATAATATTTTCTTAGGTTTAATAACTTTACCCGCCTCGGTGGCGTAGTTGGCTAACGCGCTAGTCGTGATGAGCCCGACTGCTGAGGACGGGGAGATCGAGGTTCGAATCTCGGTCGGGTGAACTGAGGGTGGTTTTTCCTAAACGGTTTACCACTCTCCCTCCACGCAAATGCTGGTTCACTTCCTCTAATTCAACCTTCCCAATTCTTAAATCCATTGAGGTAATTAGTACTTTAAGCGTATAAACTGAATGGGTAGTAAGACGCGGTGCTAAATATTAATATTTAATAACTTAGCTTAAAATGCTAACAAAGAATAAGTATTGGTACTGGAGTGAACTAATTTAAAATCGTTAATGGCTTAGGGCCGTATTTATAGTCAAGTTTCGGGAGTCAACCAATCTCCTGATATATGAATAACCTGCAGTTCATGTAAAATGAGGGATTGGCTAACTCCAAATATATTGTAGGTGACCTGGTGGTCTAGGGTAAGGTTTCGGACTTCTGTACAGGGTCCGGGGTTCAATCCTCGGTCCCGGCACAGATTTATCTGATTTCCAAACCCTTCCTTCACCTCTGACAAGACGTGTATTAATCACAACTTGTGGATGTGGGGAATGCCAGGCCTTTAACGTGGTTCGGATTCCACGTTAAGCTGTAGGTCCTCCATTTCATCTCACAATCACCCTACCATTACACATTAGCGTAAGTGCGTATAACCCGGACGGGTAGTAAGACGTGGTGCTAATAATAATAATAATAATAATAATAATAATAATAATAAACTCCAAATATCGACTATAGTTTAAGCGGTGCACACGGATTGCGAAACAACTCATCCGAGCTCGGTAATATCCTTACACGAACTGTGGGGTAAAAATTGAATTCATATTGACTGTTCAAAATGGAACATGGAGGTTAAGTTAGGTTAGGTTAGGATAGGTTAGGTTAATGGTCAGGAGTTGAATGGGATTACAGGTTGTTCTGAAATTCGTGTGGACCGTCTGACGGGTATACCTTATTCCTTAATTCGAGTGCGCACGTACAAAGGACGTATGTATAAATACACATACGTTCCTTAAATACTACTGGAGACATATGCTGAAAAGTTGAAACAAACACAGAAACTTCACCGATATTTACCGTTAGAATTAATTCAATACCACCTTTTGTAAGAAAAATCTCAGTATATCCGGTGGGGGTTGATCTCAGATCATTCTGGCATGACGATCCTGTAGGTTATCATGAGGGTAGAGCCGTGATAAATATATCATGCCCGGAGTTTATCTCCCACGTGAC
Organism: Timema cristinae; assembly: GCA_039000515.1. Classification (NCBI taxonomy): domain Eukaryota; kingdom Metazoa; phylum Arthropoda; class Insecta; order Phasmatodea; family Timematidae; genus Timema; species Timema cristinae. The sequence continues at coordinate 23,662,656 of JBCFYV010001001.1, read as the reverse complement.
ATAATGGAGAGATACAAGTTAATAACACGTACAAGTTACGTCTTGCTGGTTCAACAACCTGACAGGATTAGACTCGTATTTATCTGAGTCTTATCCCTTCTAAAAATATGGCCACAATTTATTCTCAGCAGCGAACCTCATTCATCCGGTAAAAAAACAAAACCTAAGTGCCTATTTCAGCGTAAACATGCAATTTTTGAATCAACTTTAATATTTTCTCTTTATGTTGGGAAATTATTTTCTACTCTCTTGATTAACAAATTATTATTATTGTGATTGTAATGTAATTGATTTGCCCCTGAAAAGTATGTGAAAGCATTGACAATAATATCGTCCTAATTTTATAAACGTATTTAATTTCATTTAAATTATGTAGTATATTAAATGGCGCTTAAAGCACTTCTTCTTCTAAGAAGGCAAAAGCCACTGATCAGTGACGTCACGCACGTGACACCAGCCAAGTCAGTTTGACAATATATATTTTTCAAATAATAACTTCCTCTTCTGGAAGGTTCGAAGAGAGATTTTTAAATGTAACTTGAGTCATTTTCCGGCTCTCGAAGCTTCTAGTAAGACCGAGATGTTTTTGTATTGTATTTTGTTTTTTCTAAACTAAACCTTCTCGAAGCTTCCATGACCAAGGAATATATACAAGGGATGGTGCAACATAAAGTCAGTTGTCAGTTGGGAGTTGGGAGTGGTCAGTTGGCAGTTGGTGTCCAATACTGACATAACTCACTTGGCGTCTAGCAACACCTGTCCGCGCTAGCCCGCGTATATATTTCGACATGGTCTATTTTCTCATTAATTAAACTGATTCAGAAATAAAAAAACATGTCAAAATGAAGTGTATTAATCATAATTCAACAATAGGCGCCCATCGCGGTAACGTAATCCCAGAACGTTACATGATATAAACATGAATGGAGACTTCCCTAATAAATTCATCTTTATTTACAAAATTATTACTTCGTTTATTGAAATTTTAACGTCATTTTGGTAAAATCTCCATAAACCTCATTATTAAAGATGTTTTATAATAATGAACATTTTCAGGAAGATCCCCAAAAAGATTTAGAACAGAAGTTTTTTAATCAATGGAGTTCAAATGATTTATTAAAAAAAATAGAACAGAAGTTTGTTGAGAGTTCAAATGGCTAGTAAAAAATTTAAAACATGTTTAAAATAAATTAAAACTAGCTTGAACACTCAAGAAATAGTTTGTTATTTGAAATAAACGAGGAAAATTGACTTCACACGGAAATGTTGGTAATAGTCTTGTTACTAAGAAAAATAAAATAAAAGAGAGGTGGCCGTTTTAAAAATGTGCAGATAGTTTAGTTTTTAAGAGCATATTAAATTTTTATCCCGGTAACTTCGTATCAATTTAAATTTTTAAAACAAAGAAGATATATTCCAAAATAATTTTTCAAACAACGCCGTTCAGGTGCTTATGTACTAATTACGCTAATGAAATTAAGGAATGGGAAGGTTATATTTAGAGGAAGTGTACCAGAATTTCCGTGGAGGGAGAGTAGAAAACCATTTAGGGGAAAACCAATTGCAATAAGCCCGACCGAGATTACGAACTCGATCTCTCCGTTATCGGCAATCTCGTCTACTGAGAGGAGTAGCGCCTTAGACCATGTGGCCACTGAAGCTGGTTTATTTGTGTTAAACTAATATTTGATGGGCTCTACCCAGCCAAGAGCACTGTCCTTGCTAGCGACACTTTGAGCTTGACGAGTTCCTGATTGAAAACGGCGGAGCGCAGTACAAAGCAGCCTAGTTTCGCTTCGTGGAGTTTTCAACTTTCCATTTCATCAGGCGAACAACTCGTACAGTCGACTGCTTCAGATTATAAGGAGGGGGTGTTTACCCGGTGTAGGACTCGAGAGCGAGGGTTTGAATCTAGCTTTAGATAAACCGTTAATTCGATTACATCAACATCTAGAAAGCTGTCTAAAAAGTAAACACACGCATATATGTATGTATATATTTTTTTTTATTTAAATATAAAGATGTATAAGAAAAATCTCGAAGTAGAAAAATAAATAAAAAAATATTGCAAAAAATCGAAACTGCTGATATGAGAAATTTGAAACACGCATACACATAATTTAAATAATTATGAAACGTCTCTTTTCTCCATTTTGTCTTGAATTAAAGAAGTATTTAGTTATTTTTCGAGCTTTCACAAGATAATTTGTATCCTAAAAGTTTTAAAATTTTTGTTTGGATTTAAGAAAAGAAGTCTTCTTTGGCTGTTTTAATTTTTCTTTTTTATGTTTATTTGATATATTTCATATGGAAAAAAGAAAAAAACAAATCAAAAACACTGTTTCAAATATTACCGGTGAATGTTTATGGTGTTTAAACATAAAATCAGATGACCAAGAGAAGTGTGGATATGTTCGATAAACATGCTCCAAAATAGGGTTTGAAGCCTGAACCTTTGTATTGGAATAGTCCTTGTGCGTAAATTAAAATACCAAAGTTTAAATCCTTGGTCAAGTAACATTATAAAACAATATATCTGATCATCTGGGGAGAAGATTTTTGGCCTGCACGTAGAATAGGTTATTTGAAAGGACAGTTTAAAATCTTAACCACCGAATCGGAAGGCACGTGAACAAAGTCGTAATTCGTCGTTTAGTTAAGTTTACTGATGACTGGAGTTCGGAGCTCAAATCCCGGGAAAACTTACATTCTTTTCCTCCTTGATCATATCCCGCTCTATACCCACGCAAATGCTGATACACTTTCTCTAAAGCTGTACTCCCTCATCTTGTGCCAACTAGTGTAAATATGTAGGGACGTGTGGCAAGACGCGTACCAAGGACGGAAAATAAATATTTTATTTTTATTTAAAAAAAAGATAATATAAGTGACGATTTAAGAGATAAAAGTAAAGAATCTCACCCTCTTGACTGGCCGAATGGTCTAATGAGTCAGTCTCGTGTTCGACCAGCTTGCTGATGGTAGCGAGCTCGAGCTTCGAGTCCGGTCTGGTTTAATGAGGTATTTTTTTCTAATGTTTTCCCACTCTTCTTCCACGCAAATTCGGGTACATTACCTTTAAACCTATTAACATCATTAGAGTTATTTTGTTTTTAGTACCACGTTTAACTACACGTTAGGGTTATACACTTATGTACTAATTACTCCAATGGTTTTAGGGATTAGGGCGGTTATATTAATAAGAAATGAGCACGCATTTGCATGGAGGGATAATGGAAAGCAATTTTAGAAAAAAAAACTCGGTACACCCGATCGAGATTCAAACCTTGATCTCGGTAGTCTAGTCTAATGCGGCCACTGAAACGGGTCATTAGAGTGAGCTTGGCCTGAACAGGTAGAAGGGCATTGTATTATAACAAAATCAGTTCATTATTACTTTCCCCTATAGCCTTATGTAGAATATATGCTTTCACTCAAATCCTTATACGTGATATAATGTAGTGGTGTAGTGTTCTCAAGTGTTGCTAACGAGTGCACGCGCCAGTTTCATCAAACGAGCACCTATAACCGGTGACGAGGGTGGGGAGGCTTTGAAGTGGTTCACTCTAGAGGCGCTGACGAGTTTCCGCACGACAGTCCCAGAGGAATCAGTCACCACGTGATAAGGAGGGTTCGACTCGCATCCACGCGACTGTTACCGCCAATACGGACATCCACAGCTACGTGAGGAAGGTTGGTTTGAGACTAGGTTATGACCGAATATCCTAACGAAGGATGTCGATTCTAATTAGCTTTTTTTGTTTGTTGAATGAATACCTACTATCGTAATTAGTGCCATTGTATGGTAATACTCGCCTTGCACCCCCAGTGAGTTTTCTTTGAGAGTGGATGTAGACTAATGTTATTCCAGAGCCGTTTTTTGATAGGTCTTCTAACAGTTTAGCCACAAGAGACCTCCAAAGAAAGGTCCGCACTGACTTTAAAGTTGCTCCACCCTTTTGAATGTTTTTCGGGGGTTAAAACTTAAAGAATTTAAATTTTTGGAATTTTTCCGTCGGTTACAGGCTAGAAGCTATACGTTTGCCAAATTTAAAGTTTATAGCTCAGCTGTAAGTGGGTAAACATTAATGTCAGTGAGTGAGTCAGCCATGTGGCTTTATAGTAGTATAATAACTATAATAATTGCGCGTCTGGGACGGGCTACACCACTCTTAGCCCAGTAGTGGAAAGATTATCCAGTACTAACGTTGTCCAGGGGAAGCCTGAATGTACTAATTGACGTCATCGTACATCCTTTCCATGGAGACTCTTTCCATGTCCCGACGCAACGAGGTGAGGTGATGGTGATAGTGAGTATGAGGGTGTGGAACCAGTGGAAACCCAACCAATCAAACCCTGGTGATGGCTGGGGTGATTCCCCTTTCGGGAGAAATACACATGATACCAACTGAGAATCGAACCAGGGATCCCTAGGCTCGTAGCCAGGTACACTGACCACTATATCACGGGGCAAAAGGATCTTATATTCATATTACAGCAGTCAAAATTGACTCAGTTTCTCAAAATGTTCTGTTGTTTTCTCCTTTTTTTTTTTTTGCATGAGAGATGCTCTCTACCACCTTAGAGAAAAAAAATTACAATTTTTTTTATGCCATTTCCAAGAAGAAACAATTAAACCGTAAGGCATATTTTAAGAAAACAATAGAGAGTACAAACTCATCCCCCATCTTAGTTGTCGGTCATTTTCCTCCAACAATAATTCATAAGCACAATTTATGGGTGCATGCTGTTTTGCCACTGCACAGCTATAATAGTTTTCATCTTTAACCTTCTGGTGTTCTCGAGTTAAAGCAGTCGGCTTATAAGATCCTAGTGTGTGGCCCGTGTATAGTGTTTTTTTAGCACCACGTCTTACTAACCTTCGGGTTGTACGCTTAAGTACTATTATTATTAGCACCGCGTCTTACTACCCGTTCGGGTTATACGCTCTTACGCTAATGCACAATGGTAGGGTGATTACGAGATGAAATGGAGGACTACAGTTTAACGTGGAATCCGAACCACGGTGGAGGCCTGGCATTCCCACATTCACAAGTTGTGATTAAAACAGTCTTGTCAGAGGTGAAGGAAGGATTTGGTAATCAGATAAATCTGTGCCGGGACCGAGGATTGAACCCCGGCCGCCAGCATAGAAGTCTGACACCTTACCCCTAGACACCAGGTCACCTACAGCTTAAGTACTAATTACGTTAATGCGTTTGGAATAGTGAAGGTTAAATTCAGAGGAAGTGAAACGCATTTCGTGGAAACCACCCCCAGTTCACCCCACCAAGACTCGAACCTTGATCTCTGCCCGTCATCTGATGACGAGACTCGAATCTTGGTTGGGTGTACTGAGGGTAGTTTTCCACTCTACCTCCACGCAAATTTGGGTACACTTGCCCTAAATATAACCTTCCTAATCCCTAAAACCATAAGTGCAATTAGTACATAAGAAGGGGTAGTACGACGCATTGCTAAAAAAAATTAATTAAAAAATCTTAACATTAAAATAAATATATTTTAAATACATTCTCACTAAACTGTTTAATATATAATACATTATTTACATTGTACTTCAAAACTCGAGTTTATAGCTGTAGTAATGTTTAGTTGCCATCACACGTTTCGATTTTATTTATGTACAGATGTATTGTGAAAGTTAATCTACTTCCAACCATATTTAATCAGTTCAACGAACTTATATTGCTCACAACTTCCTGTAAGCGCAACGAACCACCTCAGCGCCTGTTTCAAAGTTTACTTCAAACTCTTGGAATAAGTTGTAGCGAATTATCAACAATTAATTGGATTGAGGAAGATACGTTCACTTTCAAGAAATACCAGAACATCTGGCGTGATTTCTCTGCTTGCGACGTCTCGGAGCGAGAGAAAGCCAAGTACGTCATGTGATCATCATGTACAGCCACCAGGTGACCGAGTGATAACCGCAATCAGATCAAACATATGACGCCAAACAAACTGGCTCCGACTGTAACTGAACATCATTAATATTAGCATCGCGTCTTACTACCCGTTCGGGTTATACGCCCTTACGCTAATGTGTAACGGTAGGGTGATTGTGAGATGAAATGGAGACCTATAGTTTAACGTGAGATCCGAACGACTGTGGAGGCCTGGCATTCCACACATTCACAAGTTGTGATTAAAACACGTCTTGTCAGACGTGAAGGAAGGGTTTGGCAATCAGATAAATCTGTGCCGGGACCGAGGATTGAACCCCGGACCTCCAGAACAGAAGTCAGACACCTGAACCTTACACCTAGACCACCAGGTCACCCCCAACTGAACAATCGACACGCGAGGTTTTTTTTAGCGCCGTGTCTTACTACCTGTTCAGGTTACACGCCAATTTATTAATTACACTAATGGGTTTGGGATTAGAAGGATTAATTTAGATGGAGTGCATCAGCATTTGCATAGAGGAAGAGTGGAAAACCATTTATAGAAAAAACTCAGTCCATCCGACCGAGATCTAACCCTGATTTCCCTGTCTTCGGCAGTCTAGTCCAACACGAGATTAGTGCGTTAGACCACGCAGTCACTGAAGCGGGTGACACGCACGTTAATGTTGCTCTCACTCTAAAACAATCTTCCTCATTCCTAGCACATAATTAGTGTTTTTGTGCTCCACGTCTTACTGCCCTTACGGACTATCAGCACAATACTTACACTAATGGGGTAGGAATGAGGAAGGTAGAATTTAGAGGAAATTCCAATCGCAGTTGTGTGTAAGAAGCGCTGAAAACCATTTGAGGGAGAGGGTGGTGGAAAGAAAAATAATACCCTTAACACACACGGCCGGGATTCGAACTCAAACTTCTCCGTCACCTGCAAACTAGATCAAACAAGGTGTCCGCCGCTGTTCCAATCCCAAACGATACGGGTACCCGCTTTCCTGGGTCGTTAATAGCTATGGTGCTAAGCGCATTGTGAAACATTTTTTGAGAAATAGAACCATTTGTTCTTTGTCAGTCTTGGCGTCTTCGTTTAGATGAAAAATTATTTAATTTGCAGGCGAATAAAAAATATTAAGTAGACCTAGATATCCGTACAAAAAAAAAAATAATTAAGTCATCTCACAATATTAATTGGTTGAAAGAACATTAAATAGTTTATTACTGATCTTTAAATCATCAGATTATTTCAAGCGCAATGCACGAATGTATGATTTAGCTTTCTCAACCCTAAAATGGCTACGACCATTTTTCTTGAGAGAGTATTAAAAAATATATATATTACCTACTAGTAGACTAGGTAAGTAAGATAAGCTACTACCCGAATAAAAGGGGCTCAACCTCGTTCGGATGCAATGAAATTATTCCCATAAATGGGTAATTTTCCATATTCCTTCGGAGTCCAGTCCCAATACATTTCCTACTGATTATATTTCTTGTATAATCTTGCACTGAATCGCCGATGTTTTTTTTTTTAATTTTGAGGTTTTCTTTAATCTACGATTATGCTTGTGTTCTAGGCACCCAACCCCAACCGGAGTTTGAACCCCGGTATTGTAAGTACGCGGGTCGAGACCTCGGAGCCGTCGTGAAGTGTTACGTTGTTTTTTTGTTACAGACAGATTTACTCCCCGACGGAAAATAAAAGGAAGCCCGCGTCAACTTGTGTTAAAGACTTCTGTTCCTCCTCTCCATTAATAACTCCACAAGTCATTGCAAGATGCAAGGATTCAAGAACAGAAAGGGCGCTCCGTGAGATGTTGATTGGATCAGAGAGCAGGGTGCTCTGCGATATGTTGATTGGATCAGAGATCAAGGTGCTCCGTGAGACGTTGATTGGGACAGAGAGCAGGGCGCTCCGTGAGATGTTGATTGGATCAGAGAGCAAGGTGCTTCGTGAGACGTTTATTGGGACAGAGAGCAGGGCGCTCCGTGAGACGTTGATTGGGACAGAGAGCAGGGCGCTCCGTGAGACGTTGATTGGATCAGATAGAAGGGCACTCCGTGAGATGTTGATTGGATCAGAGAGCAGGGTGCTCTGCGATATGTTGATTGGATCAGAGATCAAGGTGCTCCGTGAGACGTTGATTGGGACAGAGAGCAGAGCGCTCCGTGAGATGTTGATTTGATCAGAGAGCAAGGTGCTCCGTGAGATGTTGATTGGGACCGAGAGCAGGGCGCTCCGTGAGATGTTGATTGGGACCGAGAGCAGGGTGCTCCGTGAGATGTTGATTGGGACAGAGAGCAGGGTGCTCCGTGAGACGTTGATTGGATCAGAGAGCAGGGCGCTCCGTGAGACGTTGACCGGTGGACATAATTACGTCGCTCATTGCTCATACTCGACGTTGATGATGGTAAAGGGGAATAGAAAACATATATAAAAAAACAAATCCAATATGACTTTTTCAATGAAAAGAACACAGTTCACACTTCACATTGCTGCCACTGTATAAAGATAATCCCCCGACCTAGGTTTAATGCTATCAGAATTGATCAGGAGAGACTGTGAAACGCACAACGCATTTGGTATTTGGTTGAATTTTGCTTTTAACAACTTTTTATCATCAATATCCGAAATAAAAATGATAAAATATAGATTTACTCCCATTCCCTCTTCAAGAGTTTTCTTTTCGTTCTTTTCAATAAATAAGTTAAGGTTTCTTTTCAATGGGTTCATTAGCTACAACTAAATTTAATTTTTGGTTAATTTTTCAGATACTTTTTTTGTTGTTGTTGCAAAAATTGGCTTGGATGAAATTCAATATAATTCAGTTCGGAATTATATTAAAAAATTTCCACCTACAAGGGTGAGTTCTCGAAATTTTCTCTCGAGGGGGAGGGCATATGACCCCCCGCTCCCCATCCGGTAGATGGGACTCCAATCTGTCCCTCATTTGGAAAACCAACATGGGCGCCTTAGATTCCCTCTCTCTTTCTAATGTAATTTTAAATTTACTGTGGCGGTTTTGGTGGATGATATGGTCTTGAGCTGACAACAATGTGAAGTGAATGTAAAGCAATAAATGTTAGTAGGCATAAAAAAACTTATTGTTCACCATTTTATTCTTAACATGCGTTCAATGTGGACATAAAAAATTAATTGACCGATACATTTATTAACTAAGGTATGTATGAATAAATTATATTATATTTAACAGGTGATAATGTAATACTTAGGATATGAATATAATCTTGCTGGAATAAAGTAAGAGAAATAAATAAAAGAGGGTTGGAAAAATTTCAGTCACTCCTTCCCCTCTCACACATCTTTCCAACGAAAATTTCTAGAACGTTACTCTAGAAATATCATCCAATTAAATCATATTTTTTTGAAGTAGTTATATTTATTATCTCAACAATTAATTTAATAACACATTTTAATGTTATTTAGAGATTGGGTACTGTCAAGCCTAGATAAAAAAAAAGTATTCCTAAGAAATCGGGATTATTCTCATTTATTAGGTTAAGTGGTAAATTATCTTTATGATAATAGCGAGCACATGCTTATCTGCCCAAGAGTGTGACTGACGTGCCTGTCAAACTAAAGATGAGGATTATTTAGCACAGTTCAGAACACAATATTTATAGTGGTGTTTATCTATACACATGTTTACGCATACACACGAGTATGTGAAAGAATTTAAGGGTACAAATGTGAAAAAATTCGGTAATATTTAAAGAATTTGAGGGGCTATGCGAAAGATTCAGTAGAGAATATTTCAGGAGGTATACTAAGAATTTCAGGGCTATGTGAAGGATCTCGGAGATATGCGAAGATTTCAGGAGAGAAGATTTAAGGAAATCGAGATTCAGAGATATCTAAGAATTTCAGGGCTATGTGAAGGATCTCGGGAGAACAAATTAATGCAGATTTATATGATGTCGTGGACTTATAAGCCTTTATTTCTCTTTGTCAAAGTTGTTTTGCGTTCTACTAACTAAAGCGTTATTATTATATTATTATTAGCACCGCGTCTTACTACCCGTTCGGGTTATACGCTTTAAGTACTAATTACGCTAATGGATTAGGAATAGGAAAGGTTGAATTAGAGGAAGTGAACCCGCATTTTTGTGGAAGTAGAGTGGAAAACCATTTAGGGAAAACCACCCCTAGTTCACCCGACCGAGATTCGAACCTCAATCTTCCCGTCCTCGGCAGTCGAGCTCAACACGACTAGCGCGTTAGACAACTACTCCACCGAGGCGGGTTAAAGCGTTATTAAATTTGGAACCACCTTGTGTACTTTACAAGTAGAGTATTTTATACTTTTTTTATGAAGAGATGGAAGGAGATAGTTGATTAGGCCTTACTTATTTGCATTCTCTCCCCTGATATATTCAAATGACCTAAGCTATCACAAGGTGTCTGATGCGTGAACCTACCTAGTAGGAGTCTCTATACCTAGGTTTCACCTGGACACAGCACTACACGCCATCAACTAGAAGAGATTACTTCCCACATCACAGATAAACAAACTTTTCAATCACTACAACAGTAGGCCCCATTTAAAATAAAATCTGAGAGACAACAAGACTCGTAACGCTAGCAACTTGTTTCAATCTGAATTGTACTCAGCGGGTTAGTGAGTAGGCGTGGGGAAAACGGTGCGTAGTTTCCCTTTTATTTTTTAAAAAAGTATGAAATCTTAGCTCATTCGCTAACACGTCTATCTATTTATTTGAGGTCATGAAATCTATTTTCCAGCGATGTAAAACAAACTAATTGTTTTTAAATGAAGTTTGTTCCCTTAAACTGTGTGATAAATTAACGTAATATTTAGAATTATATTATAATCTATAATTAATTTAATTCTAGTTAATAAACTTGTGAATGTGTAGAATGCTAGTTCTTCACCGTGGTTTGGATCCCACGTTAAACTGGTGGTTCTCCATTTAATCTCACATTCACCCAACTACTACACATTAGTTTAAGTGCGTACAACCTGAACGGGTAGTAAGACGCGGTACTAATAATAATATAGTTAATATAATTAATTGATTTAGAGCAATGCGCTAGTACCATTAATGGAATAAGAGCGAGGGCAAAATAAACGCTAATTTAAATGGGAAATAATTTAATGTGACGATGAAATAATTATACATCCGTAAGTACCTCAGTTAAACAGGCTGATTAAAACTGCTATTACTCAACATCATTAATCAGTAATTTGTTTAATCCAGGATACATATTTTAATTAAAGTTGGGTTGAGTCCACTATTTTACGAATCCGAATCTCTAATCTACCTTCGAAATCCAAATCTCGAATCCGAATTCAATTCTTGGAAAATATTATGAACATAAGAAGAAATATAAATATAATAGAATAGAAACATGAAAAAATACGTCGTTATTAAATGTTAAATAAACATTATTTCTTGTAATAGTTTCATAATAACATTCATACATTCAGTTAAGTGATAAATTACTGGCCTGGGGCTTAGTTGCTAAGTTAATCCTTTATTATAGTTGTTTTTGAGCCACCAATAAGAATTATTATAGCTCTAAAACAAATTTCAATTGAAAACAAATATTTATTTTTTTCAAAGGATTTTAGTCTCAACCCCCCGAATTTAAAATATCCTTAAAGATTAGAAGGATTCAAGGGTCCAAACAATAACTTTAATTTATTTAATTTACTAAATTTTATTGCGTATTCGCTCTATTTAGGAGTCACCCAAACATGTAAATGAATGTCAGTAAGAACGATTTAATTTATTAATTTCTGTTAGATAGCTTTCCACTTAGTGACGTAAAGAGTTGTATCTAATTAGGTGCTGTAAGCTTGAATAGTCTGATACTCAAATAGAAATTATGTTTTATGTAAAAAAAAATGTCAGCATGGTTCTGGAAAAGAACATCTAATATGGGGCTAGTTCGGAATAAGACGTGGATCATGGAAAAATATATTTGGTGGTACAATGAACTGGTCTTTTGACAAAGGATGCCGACAGCACCAAGGAAATCAGGTAGAGGATCGCCATGGCCAAAGAAGCTTTCAAGAAGAATAGGTTACTGCTGACCAATAAGTTGAATTTGGAACTGAGGAAGAAACTGATTAAGTGTTACATTTGTATCACCGCGTTGTATGGAGCAGAAACGCTGACTCTCAAGAAGGTGGGAAATAAATACTTGGAGAACTTTGAAATATGGTGCTGGAGAAGACTTGAAAAGATCAGGTAGTCAGAGGGACAAATGAAGAAGTCATAAGAACAGTGGGTGAGAAGAGAACCATTTTAAATCTGATTCTTTGGTACAAATCAAACTGGATCAAACATATTCTTAAGAGGAACTATCTTCTGCACAAGTCATAAAAGGAAAGGTTGAGGGAAAGAGGAACTTAAGAATAAGGAGGATTCAAATATTGGATGACTTGAAGGAAAGAAGAGAATTCTGGGAGCTGGAGAAGGAGGCAGAGGACAGGGTGTATTGGCGATCTTAAGATCACTGACAGGAGGAATAGACCTGTCGTAAGACATAATAGATGATGATGATGATGATAATAATAATAATAAGGGACTGGTAGCTGAGGCATAGTAAGAGTTTGGTGAGAAGAACTATCTATAAAATACATAGTTTTGCTGTCAGTATTAGGGACAGTCTAATAGTCAATATTATAGTGTTATTTTATAAGTAGGCTATTGATATTATCTATCCATAGTGACAGCTGCAGAACACATGACTTGACGTATGAGTACGTTAAAGTAAATCTAGTAGCTTTTATGCGAGTCAGTTAATAAGATTCTGCCTACACCCGATACAATTGCTAAGGGAACTGCAGGTCTCTTGGAGGAAAGTTTTGTCTTCGCTCTCACTCTCAGTTATGTATGAAGGTAGTGTGCTGGGGGTAAATAGGCGCTGTTGGCAACATTGCCAAATTTGTTTTAGGGTTCGGCCAGACTGACAAGCGTGCGTGCGAGCGCGTGATCAGCAGATAGCTCTCGATAGTTGTTGACGAGGAGGCAAAGGTTCGAATCTTGGCTCAGTGAACTGAGGGTGGTTTTTGACAAGTGATTTATTGTTGTGGTTTTCTCATCCTCTCTCCACGCTAATGGTGATTCTTATTTGTAAAGGCCTACATTGAAAATATTGAAGTATTTTAACATATCAGTTTTATATAGTATAATATATATATTATATATATAATGTGTGTGTGTGTTATAGGTATGCTTTATGGTCTTACCAATTAAATTAGGCCATTAGTAGCAAGTGTGGTAAGCCTATCGATAGTAATAATAAAAATGTCAAAATGAGAAGTTTTCCAGCACTCAATGAACCAACATAATATAATAATATCGCCTAGCGCCTGTAAACTAGACTGTACCGGCTTGAGCGCGCGCGCTTGAAAAATATAACCAGTTCTATCTTTCAAGCTCGCTCGCTCTAGTCTGGCCACCTCTCATTGCAACCAATTTGTTATATTTTATATTTTAAGTCCGCTCGCGGGCTCGCTCGCCCAGTCTGGCCGTTCCTTTATACATAGAGGGAAGCTTGACCACACGAAAACAAGGGAATGGCAACGTTGTAAACCATAGTAATCATGCAGATCCCTCAGATATTATATCCAGTGTTTGCAAATTTGACTAAATTGAGCACTTGAATACAAAATAGCACACATGTAACAAATAACAATTAAACAGCTCGGATTTTAAGTTTGCCCGAATGTCACCAGTCCAATGTGCTAGACTAGCTTCTTGAGTCATCGTCCGGAAAGTTGTCGATATCAGCAAACTATTCTAAACTGCTGTAGTCGAGGAAGTAAGATGAGAGTCGACACGGAAGGGAAGTTTTTTTTTGTTTTGTTTGTTCAGTTGGCAGCATGGCACGCATGAGTTGGTCCTGGTCTCCCAGCGCTAGCTAGCACAGTCACACGTTTAACCGTGACTTGTTAGGTACAGTCACCTTCAATGACTGCAAGTAAGTAGGGCCGTGGGAAAGAACAGACGCAAACATAGTGTGACACTCTTGACATAATAGACTGGTTTATTGGCACAAAACCTAACTTTTTTAAATAAACACTATTTTATAATACTTGTGTGGATATTTAAAAAGAAATGGTGCCGCGTCTTACTAACTGATCAGGTTATACGCTTATATAATAATTACGATAGTGTGTTAAGGATAGTTAAGGTTGAACTTAGAGTAAGTGTACCCGCATTTGAGTGGAGGAAGCGTGTAAAACTTTTTTTAAACACCCTTATTACATCTGACTGGGATTCGAACCCAGATTTTTCTGTCATTGGCAGTCTAGTATATTACGAGAGTGACGCCTTAGGCTATGCGGTCATTGAATCAGGTTGAATTTAATTGATATACAAAAATAAACAGCTTCAATTTTTTTCTTATTGATGTTCTGTGTCATACTGCTCATCAGGGCTAAACGCACTCACTCACATTATTGAGGCATAAATAGGGAAGATAGAAGGGGGAGTGTGGGAAACCAAATTGGTAAAATCACCCTCAATCGATATGTCAAGCCAGAATTTTAATGCCAACCCCTCCATCACTAGATGAGCGTGACATTTAGTCCACGTGCCCACCGGTGCGGGTATCTCAAATATTGTTCCTTTACTCCAATAAAGGGCAAATGTGTTGTAACACATTCAACGCACTATTTTGACCCGTTTATAATATTTTACACAAATTATTATTATTACCGCGTCTTACTACCCGTTCGGGTTATACGCTCTTACGCTAATGTGTAATGGTAGGGTGATTGTGAGATGAAATGAAGGACCTACAGTTTAACGTGGAATCCGAACCACGGTGGCGGCCTAGCATTCCCCACATTCACAAGATGTCTTGTCAGAGGTGAAGGAAGGGTTTGGTAATCAGATAAATCTGTGCCGGGACCGAGGATTGAACCCCGGCCGCCAGCACAGAAGTCTAACACCTTACCCCTAGACCACAAGGTCACCTTCTTTACACAAATAAATGTGGAATAGCAAACAATGGCAAAATAAAACGATATCTTACAGCTATCAAAAATAAAATCATCTGTTAAAAATGACAGCTGCGCAGCCCATCCATTTGCGTGCGAGTGCATGAAAGTAAGTTTAACAGAATAAAAACTCTCAGATAAGGATCAATAAAGGATGTGCTTACTGCACCACGCACGCACATGCCTCTCATTCTATGGCGTCAAGCTCACAATATAGGCCTACTAGATTTCCAGAGAGGTCAAGGTTCGACCTCTCATCAGGATGCACTCTTTGACGATTATCCTCACGTGAATTTTAGTTGTGATTTTCCCTTTTTCTTTCCAAGATATCGAGGGTGCATTTCTTTACAAGCTATCTCTCCTATGTCTACTCATTAAATATGTAGGAAAATGTCGTGGTAATTTACGTACTAATTAATCTAAAAAAACGATGACACCACATTTCGTGTCAAACACCTTTCGCGTGTTGCACGCAATATATTAATATTAGTGTGGTATTCCTGTAAGTTGTACATACACTTTCAATCCCCGGTTTTTCCCACGCACTTAACACAGTAATCAATGGGCATGGACTTTATCATCAGATTTGATGAACCGAACCACTGAACCATCCATAACCTAGCCTAACTTTACACCTCAATTCGGAGTTAAAACCAAAACACTCACGAGTCTAGTTATGGGCGCATTAGAGATTTCTGTGACGCCAATATTAGATATGAAATCAATAAACAAATAAAGTCGCTTATCTAAACAAAATATTAACTCATTTTAAAATTTACCAGCTTTACATAATAACAAACATAGCAGAGTAAATATTGTTAACATATCTAACGGTGGCTTGAGTAAACTATATTATGAGAACTTGTCACGTGCTGGTCACTCTAGCGAGAGATTCGCGTGTCTATGAAGGTAATGTGCATCAGTTAAAAACAAGAGAACTCTTTTTCTCTCTTGCGCCGCTTTTAACTATTTGTCGAGGTCATCCGCACATTTAACCTACTGGTATACGGACGATAAAGGTAGAATTTGAAGAAAGTGCATTTGAATTTGCTTGGAAGGAGAGTAGTAAAATGTTTAGGGATGAAAAAAAATACCTCAATACACTCAGACGGGATTCGAATCTCCTACCACGCTGTCACCAAACAGGCGAAACTTATGCAGATATACAGGGTGTATCTATTTGTGGGCAGTACACCTCAAAATAACACAAAATTCCTTATGAACATACAGTATGTCCTATATTCGATGGTTTTCCAAGGTACTGCTGGAATTTTTTTAATAATCCTAGATGATGCACCACTGTTGCACCTCTTGTAGGTGAAGCATCACTGCTGGTACACAGACAGGGCTGCAGCTTCCCAAACAGGGGTGTATCAACCATCAAGTTGGCCAATTAACAATTCCAGCATAAACTTAGAAGGCCTTGTTCCGGGAACCATCGAACATAGAACATATATTCATGTGGACTTTTTGTGTTGTTCTGAGGTCTACTTCCCGCACCTCAGTTAATCCTCACATAAATCGATACACCTTTTATATTGGATAGGGACGAGCCACTGGGATAACAGACTCCTAAGAGAAAAAATAAATTCTACCAACCCCTTTACCTTACCTGGGATTGATCAAACAACGAACGCCCCAAATAATCCATAATGCACCATCACACTTGAGACAAGTCTCTCCATATCCCAAGGAAGGGGTGTAGGGGGGGAATCCTCCTTAATTCAGGAACAATCGCTATCACTCATTTTCAACAACCACGCGGCCACCGAAGCGGGTATGTTATTATAGTTACACACATTACACATTAAAGTGGTATTGAAAGCGCGAGAAAGTAATTATGATGTTATGAAAAGTGAGAGATATATGCGTATTTGTTCGACAGTGCACACCTTCAGCTCTCAAACGATTTTTAATCAAATTTGGTAGGAATGTTAGGGCATCAAGATAAGGGTATTTCACCATTTTCATAAAATACTATTTATCTGAATCAATCTGAGTCGATTCATCCCGAACAGGCTAAGAAAATATTGACCAAACTTAGTAAGTTTGTAAGGGTCGCCAAGAACAACATTTTCCAACAGAAAAAAAGACGTTTCCTTAACCTAAAACAAACCCCTTGACTTAATAGGTCGGGCAGACGTGCTAACCTTTCTCCTAAGCTCGCCGGTAAGTGAGAGAGAGTGTATATGCAGTGGAGTATGTCGATCCAGGGGTAGACTCTGCCAAGTTGGTCGAGTCAATGTCCGGACCTTGTTCGTGGGACGGACCTGAGTCCTGTCAAGATGGGAACAACTTCACATCCCTGACTAGCTCGCGACAAGACGGAGTTTTTATTATTATTATTAGCACCGCGTCTTACTACCCGTTCGGGTTATACGCACTTACGCTGATGTGTAGTGGTAGGGTGAATTTGGGATGGAATTGAGGACCTACAGTTTAACGTGGGATCCGAACCACGGTGGAGACCTAGAATTCCACACATTTACAAGTTGTGATTAATACACGTCTTGTCAGAGGTGAAGGAAGGGTTTGGCGATCAGATAAATCTGTGCCGGGACCGAGGATTGAACCCCAGATCACCAGTACAGAAGTCCGAAGACAGAGTTACTAAACACACATAAGCATTAAAAATAGAAGAGGATTCTTAAACCATTTTTTAACTATGTCTTACTGTCCATCCGGCAATCCGCATTTAATTGCACTATTGATGTAGGGACGAGGAAGGTGGCATTTTAGTGAATGTACCCGCATTTGCCTGGAGAAAGACAATAACGTCTTCAATACACCTGACCTCCCCGTATCCGACAAATTAAATCAGATGAACTTTGTGCTTAGTCCTCGCGTTCGTCCTTTCGTCCAGTCGAGGTCGTAGAATTTTACTTTAATAAAACGTATCCTATGTTGTTTTAGAACGTTAAAAACATGTGTAATTGACGGCTCAATATAAGAGACTAGCCCCTTCCCCGTAAAAAAAAATATTGTAAAGAATCCTGTAAAACAAAACTCCAAATTATCCATAATGTCAATATAAAACAAAACTTTTTTTACTTTTTTTTAAAAATACAGTCCTACCATCACTGTATAGCCCCTCCCTCTTTTTATCCTCCCTTCTATTTTCATCTAATTCCTCTTTCCTCACCCCTACCCACCGCCCCTTCAGCAACCCCACTTTCCCTTCAACAACTTATTTTTCAACGACTATATAATATACTATCGACATT
Organism: Timema cristinae; assembly: GCA_039000515.1. Lineage (NCBI taxonomy): Eukaryota > Metazoa > Arthropoda > Insecta > Phasmatodea > Timematidae > Timema > Timema cristinae. The sequence goes on along the minus strand of JBCFYV010001001.1, from coordinate 23,644,515 downwards.
TTTATGAGGAATAAATAAAATATTCAAAATAAAATATAGCCTATGTTACTCGCTGATAATGTAGATTTATATTGGTGAAAGAATTTTTAAAATCGGAGTTTATCCATTACAAACAAAAAATAAAATCTGTCCTCTTTATAATATTATAGTATAGATACGGGTGAGGAGGGTAGCTTGGAGCAAATGCAACCATAATGGTGTAGAGAGAGACTGGAAGAAAAAAAAATTGCACCCAGGCGAGATCTGAGTACCGACGTACTAGTCAACGGCAGTCAAGTGCAACTCTAGACTAACGCCTTAGACCACTCGACCACCGGTGAGAATGTTATGAATGATTGTATACTAAAGCCGGGAATATGAACATGGAACTCCTTACAAAATGGCGCGATTCTCGTGTGACAGTTCAAGTCGTGGTGGCAATTGGGGTTGCGACGGGCACGTGAAAAACTACCGAGCATACATTGGGCCACGCACGAGTGCCCACGGAAATGCCCAAAGGACAAAAAAAGAGCAGAGGGGAAGGTAAACTACCCGCTACATGTGCATTCTGCGCTTCTACAGTAAAAAACCCGCCTCGGTGGCGTAGTTAGCTAACGCGCTAGTCGTGTGGAGGCTCGACTGCCGAGGATGGGGAGATCAAGGTTCGAATCTCGGTCGGGTGAACTGGGGGGCGGGGTTCCTAAATGGTTTTCCACTCTCCCTCCACGCAAATACGGGTTCACTTCCTCTAAATTATGGTTTTCCACTCTCCCTCCACGCAAATGCGGGTTCACTTCCTCTAAATTCAACCTTCCCAATTCCTAATCCATTAGCGTAATTAGTACTTAAAGCGTATACCTCGAACGGGTAGTAAGACGCGGTGCTAAATAATAATAATAATAATTACAGTAGAAAGGTGTTGACGTAACGCAACATCCAAGGCCTCTGCGAACGTTAGCAAGTTAGCCGGCCGGTTGTGCTTACGACGAGGAAACTGCTAATGAGTCTTTCAAGAAGGCGCACAGCAGCGGTCAATGATAACTATAGGCCTATTAAATGTAACCGTCATCAGTAGGGTCGGCGTGACGGGGTTTGCATTTTGGAATTATACTCAGGAGGTTGGAGTTTTTCTATTCCCCTACAGTTGAGTGTACTGGTGAAAATACTCAAAATCTCACCTCACCCTTCTCATCTTGCAATCTACGAAAAGTTTGTCATCTAAATGCCGCTATGATCACGACAGATATTCAACAACTATTAATATCACCATGTGAAGACAATTAAATTCTTTTTTTTCAACTGGAACAATATTTTATTTATTCTCCCCAAAAAAAGTTTTGCTATAAAAACTGTAAAAACACTTGCCTTTTCACACATTCCCTACAGCCACAACTTAATGCAATTTATTTAGTTTTATTGTTACTAATGTTATATTATATTATTATTATATATTAGCACCGCGTGTTACTTACTACCCGTTCGGGTTATACGCACTTACGCTAATGTGTAATGGTAGGGTGATTGTGAGATGAAATGGAGGACCTACAGTTCTAACGTGGAATCCGAACTACGGTGAAGGCCTGGCATTCCCCAATTCACTAGTTGTGATTAATACACGTCTTGTCAGAGATGAAGGAAGGGTTTGGCAATCAGATAAATCTGTGCCTGGACCAAGGATTGAACCCCTGACTCACAACACAGAAGTCTGACATATTACCCCTAGACACCAGGTCACCCTACTTACGTTATACAAATTGAGATTAAGTAGCAGGTATTACTCCTGACTTTGAATCTAGTCCATTTGGGGGTTCAAATCTAAGACAGATGGTCGGTGCAGTTATTAATAAACTACCCTTAACAGTTTTTTTTTATCAAAACGAGATTTTCCACTCTCCCTCCACACAGATACGGATATACTTTTCTTAAATAATAATAATATAATAATACTTACGCGTCTTACAACCCGTTCGGGTTATACGCTCTAAGTACTAATTACTCTAATGGATTAGGAATTGGGAAGGTTGAATTAGAGGAAGTGAACCCGCATTTGCGTGGAGGGAGAGAGAAAACCATTAAGAAAAACCACCCCAGTTCACCCGACCGAGATTCGAACCTCGATCTCTCCGTCCTCAGCAGTCGGGCTCAAAACGACAAGCGCGTTAGCCAACTACGCCACCGAGGCGGGTTTTTCTTAAATATAACCTCCATAAAGCCATATATATGCGTATAGCCTGAACAGGTAGAAAGACCCAGCGGTAAAACAATTTGTCTTATAGACACGTGTGCTGTGACTGAGAAAAACTTGCTCATGTAAATTAGAATTGTTTGGACTAATTAGATCTCCAGAGGACCAGGGGCCTTGGCTAAATGGGTTCATTTACCCTCCCTAATGGGCGCCGATTATCCACCCCCTCATTCTTCTTCCTGTTATTGCACCTGAGAATACAGACACAGAGGACCTGTTCCTTGCTGGTGTCTGCTAGTACTATCATTCCCCTAGAGAATATCCTCGAGACTGCTGGTGTCTGCTAGTGCTACCGTTCATCTAGAGAATATCCTCGAGACTTGTTCCTTCACGGTGTCCTGGTTGCCCTCAGGGTCGGCGACGTGATCAACCCGTGTCGGGAGACACCGCGAGGGGCCGCAGGAAAATTCGTTGCACGGAGCGCGCGGACAAGATGTTCCTTTATGAAAGGGCGGGTGGGGCACAAATATACAGCATGGGACACTGTCTCGCCACAGTTTGGGAAGAGAGTCACTGGTGCAAACAACTTAACCCAATACAATACAGTTGCAAACATAAACAACAAAAAACACATCACGCTAAGGTCCGCGTGTTTTTATTGTAAAGTCTTGTTTGTCGACACTAAACCTAGTGATTGAATGTGTTACACATAGCGAGATCTAGCTGCAATATTTAGCCGAGATTATTTGCCCAACCAATAGACAGACCAAAGTTACTGGGCAAACTCTACTTTCAGATAAGGAACCACCCCCCTAAACAACCTTTGAAACCCTATAAACATGCCAAATTTGGTTTAAATCGTTCTAGTTTTATTATTATTATTAGCACCGCGTCTTACTAACCGTTCGGGTAATACGCACTTACACTAATGTGTAATGGTAGGGTGATTGTGAGATGAAATGGAGGACCTACAGTTTAACGTAAGATCCGAACCACGGTGAAGGCCTGGCATTCCCCACATTCACTAGTTGTGATTAATACACGTCTTGTCAGAGATGAAGGAAGGGTTTGGCAATCAGATAAATCTGTGCCTGGACCAAGGATTGAACCCCGGACCCCAACACAGAAGTCTGACACCTTACCCCCAGACCGCCAAGGTCACCCTTCGAGTTATAGAAGGAGAGTCGAGCTAACTATAACATAAACTGTAATAGAAAGGATTATATGACAATCAATAATATTATTAGTTGTAATCATAATACTACTTTGCCAAAGCGAGAGGTTACGTTTTTTTTAAAGTCACTAGATAAACCGTAGGCATAAGTCTAGCCTTTACAGAATGGTTTTTTTAAACATATGTCTAAATATTAATCATCTAATATTTTATTTTTGAAAATTGTATTATTTTTCGTGTGATAATTGTAACCCAAGGAATAAAAGAAATGCTCAATAAATTAAAATTCAAGTACTATGTAATTAATAGATAACGAGGAGGGGGGGGATTGTTTTTTAATCTAGCGTGCTCTTTTACCACAAAGTGGAGGAAACGATTTCATTTTGCTCGGTGGCTCAGTAACACTCTGCCTGCACAATATAACCACACACCCGATTAGTGACAGACTATTTTGATATCATGGGCTAGTGGGCGTTGTGTAACTTCACACATGATACAGCTCAGAGTTACGAACGGGTTTTGTATTCAGTCTCGTTTGTGGAAACGCTTGACCTAATACGTTCCGATTTGAGATTGACAAAATAAGTGCTTGCCCAAGGTACATTTCCACTACATGTATCGAATGGCGCGTGTTTAAAGAATAGGCCTATAATTCCGCTATACGCTCATATACTAGTTACACTAATGGGTTTAGCGATTAGGCAGGCTTTTATAGAAAGTGTATCGCATTTGCGTGGAGGTAAAGCGGAAAAACCTTTTCTTAAAACCCCCCTCAGCACCCGGCAGAGATTCGAACCTCAATCTCGCCGTTATCGACAATCTAGTCTAATGCAAGAGTAACGTATTATACAATGTAACCACCGAAGTGGGTCACTGCTACTTTGAAAACCCTCACAGTATTACGGAGTGGCAATATAATAACTAGACAAAGTTTATTGAGACTCAGAAAATAAAATGTACTTGTCAATTCAGGAAATTTTCTGAAATAATTATTGATTTTTTAAGTCGATTTTAAATAAGGTAATTTGAAGAAAATATCTACATAATATGTTGTCAACATCATTACTCGTTCTTAGCCTCTCCTACTAGGGGTTTAGGGAAGGTTTAATTACAGTCAACAAAACTGGAGAATCTAGTTCAATTACAATAGTTTTCTAACCGATCATAGTCTTTAAACCTACTTTAGTGTACTCTTACGGCCAGCCATGTAATCTGAAATTATCTCTCCAAAAAAAATACTCTCGATTTTGTCAGTTGTAAGATAAACAATAAACATATCGCCATTGCTGGATATTATATTACTGTATTTTCTTTAAAAGGATATTTTTATGTATTCTGACTTTAGTGCTCGTAGAGATGGTTTTGTAGCATCGGATGGTTTACGAAAGACACTAAACAACAAAAAAAGACGAGACTTACCCCATTTGCTTGCTGACTGGGGCTGCGTGGAAGAACGACACAAAACCGTCGGACGCACCTTCACGGTACCGGGAAAATTGAACACTGGCAGGGTAAAATGTGACGTGAGTGCAACGAACATCTTGAGTTGATTTGACATGCGCAGTGAAGATATACCTTCGATAATGTTCCCGAACGGCCACGGACCTTCCCGGAGCTGTGTTGGCATGCGCAGTAGAAGATAATCCGCTTCCGATAATAGTTCCCGAACGGCCACGGACCTTCCCGGAGCTGTGTTGGCATGAGCTATCATATGTTATTCCTTGATCTTCTAGAATGTGACCTCCCCTTAATTTTCCCGTCTCTCCCTCTTCTGTGCTTTATGGTATATATACTGGCGTCTGTGCCAACAGAATTTACAATTGGGCCTAAGTCGTAAATGAAATAGGATAAGCTCCGGCTTTCTTCAAACTTAAAATGTAAGGTCAAAATTCACTCTAGGCAAATTTAACCTTTTTTACTGTAAGACGTTACCAAAATTTCTTTTCGACCTATTTTTCATAAGATTCTAAATAATTTAGAAATAAATCGGACTGTTAGAAAATTTCTTTATTGTTCTTTAGATGTCGCTTCGTTGCTAGGTGATGGCGTCTTATCGCCAGTTGAGTTATAATTAATCGATTGTATCGATAAGTATGTTTAATGGGTATCGATTTCGTGAATTGCTATATTTAAACTCAGATTCTGATGTGTTGTAACAGCATTCTGATGGGCAATATTTAATATTTGAATTTAGATTTATTATTGTTGTTTTGCAACATGCCAGTTCTGATGGGCAGATATTTAATATTTGAATTTATATTTTTTATATTTTTGAAACATGCTAGTTCTCATGGACGAATATTTAATAATTGAATACATAATCTTGTTATTTTTTGCATATAAGTAAGGCGTCCTATCAAGTGGACTTAGAATTAACTACGTTTATCTAATGTTTCTTGTTGTAATGCCGTCTGGCTATATTCATAACTTTTAATGAGTCTAATTTACATTTATACCTTTATCAATATCTTATGTTAACGTTTAATTAATCTGATATGTTTCACCTCAGACTCTTTAACTTTGGCTACAATTCGTTGCTTTGGCTACAATTCGTTGTGGTATATAATTTAAGTTATATTTTTTATATACATCTTCACTACAACAATGTTAACGTTGACTAGAACTGTTAAATATCTAATTGTGCGATTGCAAATAAATATCAACTTATCATGACTTATACTAATATTTTCTACATATGCCTCTCCATACCCTAGGTATTAGACCTAATATATTTCTATTAATTTATTATGAGCTGATAGGCAGGTTGCAGTATCTCACTGCTTTCTAGAGGTAGACGGCCCCTTTTGAATAACCCAGCAACAGGTTTGAGTTGCGAGCTCGGCATTGGAATGTTTTGGGTAAAACATTCAACGCCTTGAACTCCATAGCACTCACTTCTATTGTTGTCCCTTTTTTTTATATTACTATTTGTATTATTTGAGCATCCTCCCCTTGAGGATGGTTCAGTTTAATGGGTTTTAAAGTAATGCATGGACCAGAGAGATGAGGATTTTTTTGTACACTCCAACCTACTCGTCAACAATAAACATGGTTAAGTGAATGAGCCTAACATTTAGTCCACGTGCTCACGGATTTGGTATTTTCTTTAGGATAAATGTGGGAAGAATCCAAACACAAAGATTACATCTTTTTCTTCTCTCTTTTATAGTAGAAATAGTCAAATACACATCTAAAAACAAATTGAAGTAATTTAATTAATGCTTGTCTAAAATGTATCCCTCTTCTCTTTTTGTTTAATAAAGGCAACAATGCCAAATTATTGTTCATTGTTTAGTTTGTGTTTAAATGTGTTTGATTATTTATACTACGAAATAAATATTTCACCTTTTTTGCTTTGGATTCTTCACACATTTTTCCTCTCTCCCTAGATTAGCTTTCGTCATCAAATTTACACTTATAAGTTTATTTTTCCTTTTTCTTTATTTTTTATCAATTTCCATTATTATTATATTATTTATACATTGGGCCACTTCATTGTTAAATAAATACTGTACTACGATAATACTCCCTTAAAAACATTAAAACACGGTAAAAAATTGATTTTAATAAAAAAGACGTTCCCCTGAAAGATTTTCATAAATTATCCTCTTCTAGCTTAAGAAATAAGTAGGAAGCAAACTCACTAAAGCTAATCATGTAAGTAGAGCTTTGCACAGATAGCATTCGAATTACTTCAATCCGCATCCAAAAACTTCACTCGATATTTGCATTCACGGATATTGTAGTATTTTATTCCATTCATAGCCATAGCACTGGCATTTAATTTACAAAAGAATCCATAACATAACAAGTTTTATTTAATTATTTGAGGAAATATTAGAAATAATATATTATTAGATAAATATAAGCATGTTATGGTTTAGTTTATTTATTTGGCTTAACATTTAACCCACACAAGTCTCGCGGACACAGATTCAGGCAAAATCAATTAAATAACATGATTTATTGCAACCATAAACCTGCCCTCACTGATTTAATAAAACAATAACAAATAAATTGAGCTGTTTGAAACTCTATTCTGTTGTTATATCCGCACTCCACGGATGTATCACACATTTATTTATCCACATTGTTAATATTATTACGGATATTCACATTCATACTAAAGTGTCTGATGCGAAAAACATCACGCATAATTAAGATCTTTTAAAGATCCCAAAACAAAGTAATCATTTAGTCTCCCAATGTTTAGTGTGATAAGTGTGACAGTAAACACTGTACACTGAGAACTTTCACAATTTGAAAGTAGTTGTTCGTCTTGTTGACTTGTTAGCGCAAGCCGGCGAGAATGGTTGTTTAGCGAGCGGCATGGAACCTTAGTTCGTACAAATAACGAGTGGTTAATAACTAAGGAGGGGTTCAAACACAGATTCATCGATTATGTCTATTCTTTCAAACAATCTGAAGAACAAAAGGTTCTAATCTCCTCGCTAAAGACAGACAGACATTAATTTAACGACCGGCTGATAGTAAGTCAGCCTTTACACGCATATTCCTCTTATATCCATTAGGTGTCGATGCGCGGCCGACCGTGTTGGTCAAGTGTGCTAACCTCTCGCCTAGCACTGGTGGTGACAATGAACTCTAGTATCTAGTGTTGGTACAAGAATGTCAGAACCGATTAAAGGAGCAAGTATGTGAATCGTTGCGTCCTTAGGACGACGAGCCACTCTATAGTGTAGTGGAGATCTGAGTTGTATTTTATATTATTATCATTATTAGCACGCGTCTTACTACCCGTTCGGGTTATACGCACTTACGCTAATGTGTAATGGTAGGGTGATTGTGAGATGAAATGGAGGACCTACAGTTTAACGTGGAATCCGAACCACGGTGGAGGCCTGGCATTCCCCACATTCACAAGTTGTGATTAATACACGTCTTGTCAGAGGTGAAGGAAGGGTTTGGCAATCAGATAAATTTGTGCCGGGACCGAGGATTGACCCCGACCCCAGCACAGAAGTCTGACACCTTGCCCCTAGACCACCAGGTCACCAATTAGACTCTTCTATTAACGATTTGGAGTGGTTTTCTCCACTAAACCTTTTTAAATTGGGATGCCCATTGAAACTATTTAAAGTGGTTTTCAGCCTTTATTTTATTATACTGCTTAAAAAGGCATTTGAAGTGGTTTCGCTCCAGAATTTTTTTGAAATTTTGAATGCCCTTACAAGTTATTAAAAATATCCTCTTTCTGCAAAACTTTGAATATTATATATATATATATATAATATATATATATAATATATATATATTAATATATTATATATATCAGCCAAGCTGTTTTTTTATTTAGCATTGAGTCTTATTACCCATTCGGGCTATACACCTAAATACTAATTACGCTAATGAGTTAGGAATTGGGAAGTTTGAATATAGAAGAAGTGAAATCGCATTTGAGAGGGAGAAGAGTGGGAAATTATTTAGAAAAAACCACCTCCAGTTCACCCGGGTGAGATTCGAACCTCAATCTCCCCGTCCTCGGCAGTCTAGCTCTACACGAAACTAGTGCGTTAGTTAACTACGCTACCAAGGCGGGTGCTAAGTCATTTTGGATGGTCTTCTCTTGGAAAATGTTTGAAAACAAAATTCTTCTAGGAGATTTTTTTGGAAAGTTCGTCCTCCAGAATTTTTTAAAATTTGAATGTTCCTTGAAGCTATTTAGAGCTATAAATCCTATTATAGAGTCTATTTGAAGGTGTCTTCCCATAAACATTTTTTGAAAATTGGGTGACTCTAAAAGCTATTTGGAGTGTCCTTGCATAGACAATCTTTAAAAATTCAAGTTATTTTTGAAAATCGAATATCTCTAAAAAATATTTGAAGTGTTATGCAAATTTATATTTCAGCTTCATATTTAAGAATATCAGAAATGATTGAGATAGATTTAGAGTAAGGCGGGCAAGTTTATTCTAGGGGATGAAGGAGTTTTATTAAAATCAGAGGGGGGGGGGGCAAATTATTTCCAGGGGGAAAAACCCCCTCTCTTTCCTCTTTCACTACTCAACTTAGGTTTGTAGATTTTTATCAACTTTGTTCTCACTTTCACAAAAGAAAAGCAGTGTACGAACATTATCACGTAAAAGAACACTGGAATGTTAGGCACATGATTAAATACTTAAATTTTAATTTAATTTGATGTTCTACTTGACTATCTTTATATGATAAATTAAAATTCAGTAGAAAACTTGAAACCGTGCGGTTTCCAAACGCTTTGAAACGAAGAACAAGACGACCGAAGAAGGGACATAATGGTGACAAATGCAGTAAGTTCCATCGCTGGAAACCGCGATGTTAGGGCTGCCTGTTCCTTAGTATGGATAGACAATTGATTTTGTATTTTATTTCATATTCTACATTTTTGTAATTTGTGAGGATGGATCTTGGGCCGGGCCCCTGGAAGTCCCGGGTTCGGTACCATGGCTCTCCTTCTGGCGGGCCTGCCTACGAGACTCTTTGCGATCCCCAGGTTGGGAACCTCTGATGTAACTTGTAAGTATAGTCCATCGAGTGATCGGTCAAGCTTAGAGGGCTACTTTTAAAGATAAACGTAGTGTACTCTATATTACTATCCCAAAGTTCGAAGTTCATAATTTTGATTAAAGCATTAATTTACACTTCCCATCAGCAAACGTTAGCCCAAATATAAATTAAGTGTCAAGAGGGAAATCTAGATCAAGCATTAAAATATTGTGTTTTAGCAGATATGCCTATGAAAATGTTTAAAAAATATAAATAAATATATTTAAAAATTCTCTAATATTTAATTTGCATTGTATTAAATATTTCAGCAAATGGCTATGTAGAACGTAGCAATATAATTTTCCAACACTTTAAAAAAAACATAGCTATAAATAGAAATAGTGATACGCTCATTATCTACCCTAGTTTTATTTGTACAACGTTACTCAACAGTAAATAATACGAGAGTAAGTACGGGATTCGATCAAAAGACCCTTAGATCAACGCGACAATACCACTAGCGCTGAGCTATATATTCCTGACGGTTTTTCATCATTTCCATCAGCCAACTTAAAAAACTTTAATATAACACAAACGAAACCTCGCTAAGAAAACGATTTGTCTGACGTAAAACTAGAATTAAAAAAACTAGTTAGAGAAAATGAGAAATTCTCTTCCCGGTGGCTAAGCCGCTATTTCACAGTTGACCATGACTAAAACACGAGTTGTCTACTAGCCTACTAAAAACAGCTCATTATAGAGACCCACTTATACTGCGGTATATCTCGTCAACTGAAGGCAACCCACAGCCCAATTTTTATAGAAACAGCCTTTAAGAAAATCTAGATACTTTCTTTTTGCGGCCAACATGGATAATATTTTACAAACAGTGATATTTTATAGGAATACGCTATCCAAACTAAAAGCTGCATATCACATGACTTTGCGTATGAATTCGTGACAGTAGATATAGTGACTTCAGATAAGTTCTTCGTATGAAAACTGGATTTTAAGTTTAATATTCCTCCCACAAAAAATAATAATTTAACCACATTGGTGGTCGCATGGTTCACAAAGGCGTACCTCTCACAATAGATTGAAATGACAGTGACAGAGGGGATCGAGGTTCAAATCCCATTCGGATACTCATTGCTCTTAGATAGTTTTTTCACAAACGGTTTACTACTATCCTTCCACAAGACTGTGAGTACTTTTAAAGTTATATTAATACAAGTATGTTAAGAATACAAAACAAATATTCAAATGATAATTTACAATTAGCGTGTAATACAATGCAAGGATCTCTGTGCAAAATAACAGTAATGATAATGATGATGATGATGATGATGATAGCAACTCAGACCCTAAACTTTACGAGTAGCTATGTACTTAAAGTAAAAAGTAATAATTACAAGAAAATAGGCGCCAAATGGGAGGACATAAGGAAGTAGCATGGACTAAACATTGACTTTGGTGTAAATTTTGTTTAATTGAAATAAAAAAAACTATTTTTAATTGGTATGTTAGAAATAGAAGGATGATCTCTATCCCTTCTAATTGATAGAATCAGGATTGTTATATTTATTATTTATTAGTATCGCGTCTTACTACCCGTTCGGGTGATACGCTTATGTACTGATTACACTTATGGGTTAGGACTTGAGAAGGTTGTATTTAGAGGATGTGAACCCACATTTGCCTGGAGGTAGAGTGGAAAACCATCTAGGGGAAAACCACCCTCAGTTCACCTGACCGAGATTTGAACTTGGATCTCCCCGTCTTCGCCAGTCTAGCTGAACATGAAACTAGCGCGTAAGCTAACTACGCCACCGAGGCGGGTGATCAGGATTGGTCTCATGGCTGATGTAACCCAGAAGGTCGAAGCCCTTCCCCGAACCACTCCACTCATGATATCTCCAGATAACTCCCTCCAGATGATTGGAAGTTGGTTTTTCGTTGTCACATGATCGGCGTGACTTCCGTGTCAAGCAAATAAGAGTGGCTTGTGATGTTCTAAAAAAAAACCACATCTCGAGCTTATCCAACCTGGGAAAACCGGACGATAAAGGTTTAGTATAAAGAAATCTTTACTGTTCACCCGGCTGTGATTGGAACATGTGGTCTTCCGAGTCAATAATGTATCTATGTTGAGGTGGCCGCGTCGTGTCGGTCAGCGAAATAATATCAGTCGCTGTCAAGCAACACGGCTTAAAATAGAATGGTCTGTGTCGTTTTCTGGAACTACTTCTCTATTCTGTCAAAGCTTATATCTCTCCTTTGTCATATCATTAAGAAAGAGGTAAAAGAAAACTATAAAACTTCTTATCTCAAGGTAAAGAGGGAAGCTCAGTTATAGTTTTTAAATATCGTAAAATGTTCTGTTGTGAGCCTATCAAAATGATTGTATTTTCTATAGGAAGGCTAAATATAGAGCCCCTTTTTTCAATCAAGCCTAGTATCATAGCTCCGCAAATATAACAAGTCGTTGTAAATGAGCTAATGTCACATTTCCACACATTTGTTTCTGTTAATAAAGCCAAAAATATATATTGAGAGAAAAGATCTATGTAGGAACTTTTTGACTATTTTGGTGTGAAACATATTTTTAAATTAAATTAAATTAAATTAAACATTCCGTTAGAGCTGAACGTCTGCGCGGCAATTTCTCGCTTACCAAGACTTAAGTTGTGGTTGTAATCTTTCAATAAATGTAAAAGTGGTGTACTGAATGTTGTGTTATTAATACGGTAAATGCAATTAGGATAAACATACCACCAACAAGGCGTATTAGAGTTAATAATAACCTCAATAGACTCATTGCCACCCTTGAATGAAGGAGGTGGCTAGCAAGGAAGTTGACGAGACAAACGGTCACATTGCTGAGCGCATGTGGAGAGACAGCTGGCATCGCCCGGGGGAAAAAAAACGCAGTTTGGGCCATTATTAACAGAGGAAACATAGGCACAACACACCTGCTAATTCCTCCGACCTCTTCTTATTACCTGTCAGATTGTACCCTTTATTCACCCTGGAAGCTTACCTACTTGATTCACTATGGTATCATTTATTAAATAAAGCCGGAATGTACCGTCAAGGGAAGATTGCATAGTTACCCAATGGTAGCAGTCTTCTCCAATATTATCAGTATTACAGCTGTGATGAAAGAAACTCCAATCGAACACATTTAAGGACACGCGGGTAGGTCTTGCCGGATTCACACATGAAGCTATGCTATACTATACTATGCTATGCTTTGCTGCGCTATACTATGTTTTAAGGTCGCTAGCCAAGTATTTAAACGAGCACATTCAAACATCACGCTATGCGATGCTATGCAATGCTATGCCGCGCTATACTATGTTTTAAGATCGCTATCCAAGTATTTAAACGAGCACGTTCAAACATCACGCTATGCAATGCTATGCTGCGCTATACTATGTTTTAAGATCGCTAGCCAAGTATTTAAACGAGCACATTCAAACATCACGCTATGCAATGCTATGCAATGCTATGCTGCGCTATACTATGTTTTAAGATCGCTAGCCAAGTATTTAAACGAGCACGTTCAAACGTCACTCTATGCTATGCCATGCTAAGCTACGCTATGTGAACGAAATCGCGGACCGGGCGATTTTTTTTATATCTCATTCGCGCTACGTTTTGTGCTGCGCGTTTGTGAGTGGACATTTACCCACCTCTTCACATCTAATCACACCTAATCAGTGTGGTTTTGAAACGTGAGATATCTTGAAGAACGTGTGCTTGGGTTTCTTTTAGATATTTTGTGTTGTGTTGATGGATTATCGTTCGAGAAAATTGTGGAATTCGCCTAAAATTAACCTATCACTGCATATATCTTGTATCCACAACCGTTTACTTTTTGATCCCAAACACACATTTCATGTTATTCTTGTTAACATTTTGTAACCTTCGTTTCTTACTTAATTATTTATTGTGAGAGTATGAAAAAAGTCCACAACAAAAGTCTGATAAAATAAGAACCACCTGAAGTTTTTTTTTTAAATTATTAAATAAAGGCTTGCACCAGTTTAAAAATATATATATATATATATATGAATTTTTATCCAAGTCATTAAATTCGATTGACCCACACGAGAATTAATCTCGAATGAATTTGTTTCCAAAATTGCTCAGGGATTTAGTTTTCTGGTAAGATTAGTTTAACTCACGATCAAACAACAATTAGATTGGTCTAGTCTCTCGAGGGCACATTGGTGCAGTAAACCAGACATTGATAGACTATAATTAAACCCTTACTCAATTTCCTGTGTAACTTGTCCACTACCGGAGGCTACTTGGTTGGAGGAGTTCGAGACCTGTGTGAAATGCCGGTTGAACTGATGGAGGCCATTGAGTGTACAACATCAAGACCATGCTGGAAGGTTAGAATCACTCGACCACGAGTCTTTTTAACCCACGGTAACTTTTTTTTTTCACTCTGAATCATGAAAATTATAAAATTATTTTTCACGTTATTTTATAAACTATTTTTTACTTTTTGCGTGAAGACATGTATTACGTTTTATACAGTCAACGTACTTTGAACTGGCAAATGACTACTCTAGTATTTGAGACAAATCGCATTACCACCTGCTATGAATGATCCAAAAATAAGAAAAAACAACAGAAAACATGAATACTTCACGAAAAATCCTAATCCCTAGTGTAAGTGTATAGGAATATGCTACTATAAATATTTTAATATGTATTTAATCTTTTTTTAGCACCCGTTCGGGTTATACGCTTATGCAATAATTACACTAATAGTATTAAGGATTAGGAAAGTTATGTTAAGAGGAAATGTACCCTCATTTGCGTGGAAGGAGAGTGGAAAACCGTTTAGGAAAGACCAACCTCAGTACACCCAACCGAGATTCGAACATCAATTTCCCTGTCATCGGCAGTCTAGTCTAATGCAAAATAAAAATATTGTCGGTACAGTATTGTCGCCCGCGGGCCAACAAGAGACAGAAACATTGGCCCTCGGACATAAAAAGGTTAAAGACACCTGCACTAAAAGGCTCAATAATTCTTTTAAAAAATGATCGCGACAAGCTCATCTTCACCTATTTTTCTCCTAAAATAAGAGATGATATCAATCAGAACCTTTGATTTCACATTTCCAAATATAGCAAACCGATTCAATTCTTCATGGTGCGGGTGTAAAGGCACAAGAAAATTCAGTGTTTTTGTGGTTTTTATACCAACACTTTTTTTTTGTAAATATTTCTTCAGTAGAAACATAAGAGTTTACTTCTCTTCACATGATGATATCAACATTTCTTGAATATCTGTCAACGGTGTTTTGGAAGTTAATGACAACTTTTTCTTTTTCTCTTTATTTAAAATGTTTGTTATTTATGACCGATAATCAAGAATTGTTATTATTATTATTATCACCGCGTCTTACTACCCGTTCGGGTTATACGCACTTACGCTAATGTGTAATGGTAGGGTGATTGTGAGATGAAATGAAGGACCTACAGTTTAACGTGGAATCCGAACCACGGTGGTGACCTGGCATTCCACACATTCACAAGATGTCTTGTCAGAGGTGTAGGAAGGGTTTGGAAATCTGATAAATCTGTGCCGGGACTTAGGATCGAACCCCGGCCGCCAGCATAGAAGTCTGACACCGTACCCCTAGACCACCAGGTCACCCATTTCTATATTCATTGCACATTTTTTTTTACCCTTAAAGGAAACATTTAACAACAAATGCTCGAAATTATATTTAAAACCATACTTGTAATTCGTTACGAACAAATTAAGTGATTATATATATATATATATATATATATATATATATATATATATATATATATATATATATATATATATATATATATATATATATATATATATATACAGAGAGAGAGAGTTCTCACACTAACAATTTAATTTATTTACAGAGCAATGTTGAAATGAGTTTTGCATGTTATTTTTAAATAAATAAACAAACCTCATAAAATAATTTATAAAGTTAAGAAATAAAACTTTGAATACATCGAAAAAGTTACAAATTCGAAATTATCCAGATAAGGAAAAACAAATAATTAAAACTTGAAATAATGACTTTCTCTAATGAATGTTGTTAAATTTGTGGACAAAAAAACAACAACAAAACACGAAAATGTATTTAAAACAATGGTCGCTCAGTGTAAACATAGTTTTTTTTCTACGATCACCGAGAATCTACCGAAGTTTCGAGTGACCTTGATGCTGCGAGTGGTGAGGTCACGCGGGACCCTCCATTCTACACGAGGCTGTCTGACTACAACTCTGGGATAATATGTCCTCGTGGTTAATGTCAGTACTAGAGTGTAGCCTACTTGAAGAAGAATCTATATGTGAGAATCCTCGACGGCTGCTGCCAATCGCGGTTGTGGCAGAAACTGTCAAATGCCACCCAGCACATTCTTAGCTTAAGTTGGGATGGAAGGGGACCTGAGTTATGACTAGTGTTTTTGCAGTTTTTATGGCAAAACTTTTTTTTTTGACAAAATAAAATATTGCTCCAGTGCAAACATAAAATAAGATTTTATTCACCTGATGATATCAAAATTTCTTGAATATCTGTCATGAGCATAGCGGCATTAGATGAGTAACTTTTTAAATGGAAAGAAAAATTTATCATTAAATTCCAGGACACCCTTGACAGATATTCAAGGAATTTTGAGATCGCCATGTGAAGAAAATTAAATTCTATGTTTGTACTGAAGCAACATTTTATTTATTTTTTGCGAAAAAAAAATTGCCATAAAAACATGAAAAATACTGGCTTTTTCTCGCGTTCCTTTTCATCCCACCTTAACGGTCAATCGAAACAAATAACAGAGAAGCCAACAGTTAGTAAGCTTATTTTTGACTCGGAAGCTAACTATTCGACTCCAACCAGTTGCACCAAATATTTTGTTATCACATTCCTTAGGCAAATGCAAGTTCAGTTTCACAAACACACACTCGTTAGTTTATTTAGTTGAAATACAGCACTTCTTACTGCCCGTTAGAGATCTCCTTAATTAAAAATAATATAGGTCAAAGGATGAGGAGGCTCAATTTAAATAACTGTAACAAAATTCACCTCTTAGAGAAGATGGGAAACCATTAATGAAAAACAAAATCTACCTCAGTGCAACCAGCCAGAATTGAACCCCAACCTCCCGCGTTATAGAGACAGAAGTACAAATTCAGACTACCTTCACCCAGTCGGTCCATTCTCCTGTTCTTTCAAGTTAAACAATTTTTGCCCCACCATTATAGATAAAAAATCATTTAAATTAAGCAGCCTCTATATTATTTTTATTCTTAGACTATAGTTCCAGTAATGGCTATCAGAGTCTTATGATTATCTTTACCAAGGCAACCATTTTGACTATATGATTCCAAATCAGGAGTGCTAGCCCCTCGCCTAATTATGTGTATTGTAATACACACTGAGCTCGCTCTTCTTTGCAGTGCTAATATTGACTCAACTATGTTTAATCCAACAAATTATTAGCAACCGAAATAATTAATAGCTTTCATAAGTCTGAGTACATCCACTTGTACTTTTTTTGTACTAGAAACAATCAAGTGATGTTGAAATTAGTACCGTTGAGAACACCGACTAGAGCGCCAGTGATATCTGCCTCGTGTAACCGACTAGAGCGCCAGTGATGTCTGCCTCGTGTAACCGACTAGAGCGCCAGTGATGTCTGCCTCGTGTAACCGACTAGAGCGCCAGTGATGTCTGCCTCGTGTAACCGACTAGAGCGCCAGTGATGTCTGCCTCGTGTAACCGACTAGAGCGCCAGAGATGTCTGCCTCGTGTAACCGACTAGAGCGCCAGTGATATCTGCCTCGTGTAACCGACTAGAGCGCCAGTGAGTCTGCCTCGTGTAACCGACTAGATGCGCCAGTGATGTCTGCCTCGTGTAACCGACTAGAGCGCTAGTGATGTCTGCCTCGTGTAAACCGACTAGAGCGCCAGTGATGTCTGCCTCGTGTAACCGACTAGAGCGCCAGTGATATCTGCCTCGTGTAACCGACTAGAGCGCCAGTGATATCTGCCTCGTGTAACCGACTAGAGCGCTAGTGATGTCTGCCTCGTGTAACCGACTAGAGCGCCAGTGATATCTGCCTCGTGTAACCGACTAGAGCGCTAGTGATATCTGCCTCGTGTAACCGACTAGAGCGCTAGTGATATCTGCCTCGTGTAACCGACTAGAGCGCCAGTGATGTCTGCCTCGTGTAACCGACTAGAGCGCCAGTGATATCTGCCTCGTGTAACCGACTAGAGCGCTAGTGATATCTGCCTCGTGTAACCGACTAGAGCGCTAGTGATATCTGCCTCGTGTAACCGACTAGAGCGCTAGTGATGTCTGCCTCGTGTAACCGACTAGAGCGCTAGTGATATCTGCCTCGTGTAACCGACTAGAGCGCCAGTGATGTCTGCCTCGTGTAACCGACTAGAGCGCTAGTGATGTCTGCCTCGTGTAACCGACTAGAGCGCTAGTGATGTCTGCCTCGTGTAACCGACTAGAGCGCTAGTGATATCTGCCTCGTGTAACCGATGTCGGAGACATAGCCGAAGGCTGTGGAACATCCAGTCGCATACCTTCAGCCCAGTCAACTTACAGCCCCATTACCAAATCCGCTGACTACAACCTCGTGGCTTCTCTATACTAATTGGCTGTATTTACTCAATTTCACTCTACCGGCCTCACTATAGGAACTTCTGACAATGATCATAGATGGTTTATACACAATATTGGGTATACTGACTTCCGGCAGCGCCAATGACTCTCAGCCTAAATATACTAAAGCCCGTATCACACGACACTTGCTTGTACTAGAAATCAAGTGTGCTAGCTAGCACCTAGATATCTGTATACTAGCTAGTACAATGGAAATGGGACTATAGTATTCACTAGCTGCTAGTTTGGTACTAGGTCCTAGTGCAAATATTTATCGAACGTCAGAGATTAATTTTGAATGTAGCAGCTGCATTAATTACTAATAATGATATCGAAAATTATGAGAGGGAGCGTAGGAAAAAGAATATAGACACGGGAATGGTTGGGAAAGACGAAATAATGGTCGCAGGATGCTAAATATAATACATTCGTAGGTTAGGTAATATACATTCGGGGTGACACAAACGTTTAGTATCTCCCTAAATTTGTATTCATTTATTTACATTGTGGTCAGAGGTCCCTAACCCATGGGTGTCCAAGTACAGTATCCTTGATAAACAAATGTTCTTTTTTAGGCCTACGCACACTTTATATTCTAAAAAAAAAAAAAAAAAACGCCCAAGGTTGGCATGCTATCAAGTTTATTTAGATTAAAATTGGGTCTGGAACATAGTTAGTCGTTTTTAGATGACATGTTTTAAATTAAATTTATATATATTAAATATATTGTCATACTGTGCCAATTTGGTATTATATAAACAAGGTTGTTTAGAATAATTTTCTGCCAACAACAAAGTCACATCCAATGACCATGTTGGCGTCATTTATACCTTTATCTACAAAACAGTTTCAGCGCACATGATTGGTTGAATTACACAGACTAGTGTCGAAACCAGTACGAAAATAGCACGTGTTCTATCCTCACAACTAGTATGGTAGCCAGTACCAAGTGGCAGAACCAGTATACTTTTTCTGATTCACATGACGCTAGATGATGACGTGCTAGCTAGTGCTAGCTAGCACACTGGATTTCAAGTACGAGCTAGTGTCGTGTGATACGGACTTAACAGCTGACAGCGAGCACAAATTGTTTCTATGCAATATTGGGTCTACTGACTCAACTGGCAACCCCAATGACTAACGACCTAACTATAGAAACAGCTGACGTCACAAATTGTTTCTATACAATATTGGGTATACTGACTACTGGCAGCCCCAATGACTAACGGCCTAACTATAGAAACAGCTGACGTCACAAATTGTTTCTATACAATATTGGGTCTACTGACTCTACTGGCAACCCCAATGACTAACGGCCTAACTATAGAAACAGCTGACGTCACAAATTGTTTCTATACAATATTGGGTATACTGACTACTGGCAGCCCCAATGACTAACGGCCTAACTATAGAAACAGCTGACGTCACAAATTGTTTCTATACAATATTGGGTCTACTGACTCTACTGGCAGCCCCAATGACTAACGGCCTAACTATAGAAACAGCTGACATCACATATGGTTTATAAACAATAATGACTGTTCTGACTCTACTTAACTCCACCGGAAGTTCCACTGACTGACTCTTGATGGCTTAAAAGTGCGTTAATTATTTGTAAAGAGTTTAATGGAGACTGCAACCACGACAAAATAGTCGCAAGAGGGTTTGGCTGTATTGGAAATGTTCTCTCTATATCTTGAAGTTTCTTTCAGCCTTCTTATACCGTTTACTTAATCTAGTTAGTTTAAACTAATAGCATTTTAAGAGCTTACACAAAAATTCGAATGTGAGTTTTCAACCATCCTATTTACTAACAAAAAGTTGCTTTAATATCCCATCTCCCGGGGCTCATTAACCGGGATATTAGGTGCACGATTATGCTTGAACCAGAAATTGCATTGAAATACGGTTTTCTTCATTCATTCCCCGACAACAATTAGAATCAGTGAAATAGTTTTATCGTTTCAAAATAATCGTGTTTCAATTGTGTAATATACACATATATATATATATACACATATATACATATATACACATATATATATACACATATATATATATATACACATATATATATATATATACACATATATATATATATACACATATATATATATACACATATATATATATATATACACATATATATATATATATACACACATATATATATATATATACACACATATATATATATACACACATATATATATATACACATATATATATATACACATATATATATATACACATATATATATATACACATATATATACACATATATATATATATATATATACACATATATATATATACACATATAATATATACATATATATATATACACACATATATATATATACACACATATATATATATACAACATATATAATATACATATATATATATACACACATATATATATATACACACATATATATATATACATATATATATATACACACATATATATATATACACACATATATATATATAGTCTATATATATTTTAAATATGATGAAATTGTTTAAGTGATCTCAAAACCACTGGATTTTTTTTCTTATGGATATTCCAAGTTATTGTACTACAATATGACGCCAAGCTTGGTCTCAATTACCTACCTAATTTATCCGTGGGTTGATACAGACTGTCAATCGGCTGGGAGATCTGACCGTTGAAAAATGTTTTGTCAATGTCCTTTCTTTCCTATCTATCACTATTCTAAGCTACGGAGCTCACAGACAGAATTTGTGTACCTGTTTTGGAGTAAATCAGAAGTGCACAAAGTAGGGGAATCAAAGGTGCACCATTGTTGATAGTCTATGAGCCCCATTTGGTAGCCCCACTTGTTTATATCGGTCTAACCTAACCTAACCTAAACTGGCACCAAATAATGAGAAGCTATCACCATTTGGCGATTATAATTTGGAGGATTACATTCCACGTGATAGCTCATTCCCGCCATAACTGTGGACACAAGATGTGTGTAGTGTTGCCACCTTATGCAGGTGTTTTTTCCCTGTGCGCTTTCGATCCAAGGTATAGATGCGCCTTTTATTCATATATTCGTGCACTTTTTGATATGAGATTTCTTCTTCGTGTGCGCTTTCGATGGGTTTTTTTTAGCGCCACGTATTACTAACCGTTCGGGTATACGTTTGTTTACTAATATTTTTAAGGATTAGGAAGGTTATATTTATAGGAAGTGTTGGGGAGATCGAGGTTCGAATCTCGGTCGGGTGAACTAGGGGTGGTTTTTCCTAAATGATTTTCCACTCTACCTCGACACAAATGCGGGTTAACTTCCTCTAATTTCAAACTTCCCAATTCCTAATCCATTAGTGTAATTAGTACTTAAGCGTATAGCCCGAACGGGTAGTAAGACGCGGTGCTAAAAAAAAAGGAAGTGTTCCCTCATTTAAGTGGAAAGAGAGGGGGAAAGGATTTAGAGAAAACCACCCTCAGTACACGTGACCGAGACACGAACCTCGAACTACCAATCAACGGCAGTCTAGTCCACAGCGAGATAAGCGCGTTAGAGCACGCGGCTGCCGAATCGGGTGATCTCGATGTTCTCTGACCGTTCTATAACCGTGTGTACCTAGTCGCCACCTCCACCTCTTTATAGATATGATATTGCGTCGGGTGCGAGTAAGCTTTCACCTTCCAGGTTAACGCGAGGCAGACTGGAGTACATACAGGTGTTCAGTTTGTCCCCTTGACCGAGTCTGTGCGAGCGAGATTACCATCTGCGTGCACGATCGTTCACTTGCAGCCTCCATATGGAGCAGGCGCTGTTGACCAGAAAGGACCGATGATAGGGGGGTGGGCGTGACACAGGTTCAATTCACAGCTCCGCGGGCATTTAGTTCACTTTCACAACTGCACGGAGGGGAATCTCTTTCCTACGCCTATTATTAGGTGTTCTTTCTTACAACAGTTCCGTTCCTTTTGTCAGTAAACTTACACCGCCAAATTTTCTTATTTCCTTCATGTCATTCATATTTGAATCCTCCTCTTCCTAAGCTCCTATTTCCCTTGAACTTGCCTTCCATGACGTCATTCAGAAGACAGTTCCTCCTAAGGATGTGTCCAATCCCGGTTGCTTTGTATCGAAGAGTCATACAAAGTCTATCAACCATTATGTTTCATATTTTATACTAATTTCAGATGCGTACGATCATCAACGCCTGGATAATCCTAATTAGAAGAATACGACAAGACTCCTATTTTGCCTTTATTCCCCTATTGTTTTATAGGTGGATTTTATTGACTCTCAGGGGGAAAATACAGGCCTACATTTAGTCTCAACTAAGCTACGACCAATTATCACCAATACGGTTGGTCACGACTCCTAACCGGTAGATTGGGGTCCAATCACGAGCGGTTATACTAATAATTTGAATTTTCCACAAGCGGTTTACCAGCTTTCTTGGTGAAAATTATTTAAAATTCTTATTTAACTTTAGTTTTCCTCCGATTGTTTAACCTTCTAATTCCATTATGCCACGAGTCTTTAAAACTTTTTTTTAATTAGTCCTTGTTTTAAAGATGGTCCATACGAGAGTGTCTTCGACCCCACCGGGATTCGAAGGAAGGTATAGTAGTGTTCTGGTAGGCAGGCCCACCAGGTGCTCAAACCAGGCCCCTTCCTCTTTGTTGTACATAATTTCAAAAGCAATTAAACCTTATTTGGCGAGAGGGGTAAATTAGCTTAGAAAATAAAAAGGGGGTTTTGATATGCTCTAACCCCAAAGCTAAAGGGGAGCTTGAGGATCCTAGGCAAATTTTTGAAAATAGGATACTCTCAGGAAATTTTTTTTTGGGGGGGGGACCTCTTAGCCTTAGATTATTTTTAAACTTAATATATCCAAATTATATTAAAAGTGGGCCTCTTCAATTAAATTTTGGAAAATTGTATGCTCTTAGATGTTATTTGAAATGTTTTTCTCTCTAGAAAAGTTTAGCAAATTAGATGATTCTAGAAGCTAGATAGAATGGTTCAGCCCAAGCGAATTTTTGAAAATTTGAAGCTTCTAGAAGCTGTTTAGAGTGTTAATAATAACAATAATAATATAATAATAATAATATTAGCACCGCGTCTTACTACCCGTTCGGGTTATACGCACTTACGCTAATGTGTAATGGTAGGGGATTGTGAGATGAAATGAGGACCTACAGTTTAAACGTGGAATCCGAACCACGGTGGAGGCCTGGCATTCCTCACATTCACAAGTTGTGATTAATACACGTCTTGTCAGAGGTGAAGGAAGGCTTTGGAATGTTTAGAGTGGTTAATGCCTCTAGAAGATATTTGGAGTTTTATACAAGAACATTTTTAAGCTTAATATTTTATAGTATAAAAGGGGGAGTAAAATAAGTCTTTTGAGGGGGGCGAGTTTATTCCAATCAATAGGAAGGGACAAATTATTTCCTAAGGGGAGAAAGCCCATCCCCCTTGCTATGTCACCACTGCTCTACTTAGATCTTGTTTTTTTAAATCGTTGGTAACGTTTACAAAAAAAAAAAGCAATGCAAGAAAATTAATCCGTAGCTGGATAATGAAATGTTAGCCGATATAAAATACTTATATTTAAATTGTACTTGACTCACTGCCTGATTTTCTTCAAGTTCCAAATTTAATTTAAGTAAAAAAACAATAGACTCCGTTAAAGCTTCCTAACAATTTGAAACGAAGAACAAAACTGGACCGAACCAAGGATACCATTAGGACAAATGCCAGAAATTTCCTTCGGTGGGAACCCCATCTGGTGGATTGGGCATTCACTGTTCCCTAGCATGGATAGGCATTTTATTGCTTATCATTATGTTTTATTTTATTTACTCTTCTACGTGGTTTTTTAAATTTTTTATTCTTGGTCTTGGGTCCAGAACCGGTATCATGGTACCGATAATCCCCTCTCGTTGCGGGTCTGTTGTTAGGGAGGATCATTTATAAAAGACAAACACATTTTTGTGGTCAACATTGATAGCATTTTATATTATTAGTTATTGTTAAAATAAATTAATTATCTGACATTTTAGTTAAGTTTGGGATACCCAAAAAACTGTCCAAGCTAATAAACTGTTACGCGCGGCGGGATATGGGTTGGATGTCACTTATCAGACACTTTCCAAATAAATAATGCGTTGAAACAAGGAGATGCACTTTCCCAATTACTTTTTAATCTAGTCTTCAAAGTCGCAATCACTTTCGGTTACGGCTTCATTTTTTTCTCCAGCTCTTCGTCTTCTTGTTCACCTTCTAGGACTAGGTAGGGGGTTCTGTCCTTGGGATGATCGTCGCTCAACCCGGAGTTGAATAACAGCAAAGGGGGGGGGGGGCAGTGATAGGAAAACGACGTAGCATGAGGCCCATGAAAAATTCTCCAAGTACCTTAGTCTCAATTACAATTAAGTTAGCCCGGCATCTATTAAGCGTCCTGCTACTATTATCAACTTTACCTATTTTTACCCCAGCTACAGTTAGTCCTCGGCTTCTGTTGCGCCCTCTGCTTCTATTAGGTCAACTACTGTACTTAATAGCACCTTGTAAATCAAGCGGAACCTACATTTTGTTTAATAGTGTGTTTCAGAAAATACTTAAATGTCACAATTTAATAAAAAAAATAAGTTTGAGATTTATCTTGAAATCGATCAACTAACGTTCTTATAATGTTTCAATTTATTAAATTACGATAAAAAAAATATCATTCTTTAATTTCATATGAAATGTAGAGCATATATTTTCTTTAAAAACATTACATTATACTTGTCGACCCCAGTGGTCTTGGGGTCCTCAGGACCCGGTGGTCTTGGGGGTCCTCAAGACCTGATGTTCGTGGGTTCAAACCCCCAACAGGGGTTAATGGATTTTATTCGAGTGATGAGGATCCGTAGCACAAGTTTCATTTGGAGGGAAAGTAAAGCTGTCACGGTTCCATGTCATGTAAAATAACTCTGGAAGGTACGTTTAAATTACCGTTCCGGAAAAGTTGGTTGACTCTTTAGCTCTCACTCATAGAAATTATCGTGTGCTGATAAAAATCAGTCGGTTCAGAAAGTACTCGTTAAATAATAATAATAAATTCATCATACCTATTATATTTGAATCAAAGAATGTTAAATTTGTTTTATTTAGTATTGTTATAAACGGTCACACCATTTTAATTAAACTGCTCGTGCAAAGTAGGAGGTTTCATTCATGAGAAACGTGCTGTCGCAATGGATGCAGCTTCTCCATTAGAAATACCAATAGTGGAAGCGTGGTTATGGGGAACGAAAAGAGCAGCATCCCGCCCCCCCTCAAGAGACTGCGCAAGTGTTTACTCTGATGACATTTGGAAACCTTGAACTGAGTTGATAAACAATAAGTAAGAACGCCCAGACAACGGATGTTCATGGAAAATAATAATGATTAAAAAAAAAGTAGTCGATTCGTGGGCGGGAGTAAAAACCTTGTAGTTATTAACGCCACAGGAAAGCGATTACGAGTGGATATAAAACTGAGAAGTTGAATTTCCTTTAAAAGCAGTGAATTCTAGCCAATAACGACGGGAGCTCAGTCATAGGCTGTCAACATCTGAAAATACGAGTAGATGTAGCGTCAGAGGACTGCATGTCAAGGGAATAATTAAAATAACCCACCTCGGTGGCGCAGTTGGCTAACGCGCTTGTCGTGTTGAGCTAGACTGCTGAGGACGGGGAGATCGAGGTTCGAATCTCGGTCGGGTGAACTGGGGGTGGTTTTTCCTAAATGGTTTTCCACTCTCCCTCCACGCAAATGCGGGTTCACATCCTCTATTTCAACCTTCCCAATTCCTAATCCATTAGCGTAATTAGTACTTAAAGCGTATAACCCAAGCGGGTAATAAGACGCGGTGCTAAATAGTATTATTTATATTATTAATTAAAATAGTTCAAGGAAATGATAGCAAATTATATAAATATAGCGTTAAAAAAAAGCAAGCGTTGCGCTTAAGGGCCATTCTATACGAACGAACGCTGAAAACGCCGCGTTCTTAAGGCTAACGCCTGCCTGTATTTTGATTAATCTACACTTGACGTTAAAAGCATCGCGTTTTTGAAGTCGTGAAAGCGCTAAACAAGATATACACGGCGTTTTTAAGGCAGAACTGCTGAGTCTAATAGTGTGTTCACAAAAAATAGACACCATGCAGATAGGATGTATTGGTGTGATTCATCTTTTGGAAGGGTATTATGAACATTCTGGAAGAAAAGAAAGACGTTAAGGGATTCATCTAGTATTCAACAGGACAGTTTCTTGTAATGTTTAAAATCATAGAATGTATGCCGATAATTATGTCAATATTATAGAATGTTAGTACAGTCACTTGATGAGGTTTTGAGACTTCTTTTTTATTTGTGAACAAAAGATACAAGATACTGTTATGGATAAAAGTATTGACTGTCACTGAACAAACACAATGCGAGTGAAGTGTCTCATCTCAACTGCCGTGAAACCGCTCTGTGTAGTTTTACCGACGCTACCAACGTCAGCGTCGCCGAAATATCGGGCGCTTAAGACGCTCGTATAGATTGGACCATGTGGTGCACATTGACTTATCCAACTGACGTTTACGCGGTGTCAAAACTGCCGCGCGCGTTTTCAACGTCCATATAAAATGGACCTTAGGTTTAAAGGATTTATGGACAAAATTATACTTGTTAAAAAGGGATTCTAATGAAATAAAAACAGGCGGGTGGCTGCATCGCAAACAATACCGCAAGCTATGAAGAAAATTAACTAATTTTAATCCTATTTAATAATGATAGTGATAATAATAATGGCGTGTCTGGGCTGTATCAATCTGTATTTCAGTTGGCGGAGTAATAGCCAGTACTGATAGTTTATCCTTTTAATGGAGGCTCTTTCCATGTCCCGATGAGGTGAGGGTATGATGATGGTAGTGTGTGACGATATCAAGCCAATGAAGGTCTTAATCTAACTTGAGCCTTATTAACCAAACCCTGGTGACCATGGGAGTTATTCTCTTTGAGAGAAAAATCACCCAGTACGGGATGGGAATCGAACCCGGAGCCTCTAGGTAGGCAGCCAGGAGCTCTGAGCAATATACCACGAGGCTGGCTATTATCTAGATTAAATCCTATATGGATTAGTTTAGACGTATAGAACAGGATGGCTAGAAAGACAACTTTCTCACTAAAACCTGAAACGTCTATCGTATTTTAAAAACATATGTTCTTAGTTGAAGGTTTATATATATCACTTATTGTTGCGACATCACACACCAGAACAGATGACATTTACATAAGTTTATTTTGCACATTTGTGTTTTCATTTTTATAGGTTCTTTTTTTTTATGCAGCTTTGGGATATAATAAACGTCAAATTAGAACTTAAGTACTATAGTCTAGCCATAACTAACAATCAAATCTGAAATGTAATCACTATCATAAATGTATAATAAACACAGACGTTAGGGCCTCATGGGATGAATGGTTTGTGGAAGTGTTGTTAAGTACAATTAGACGATACTGTACTTGGAGATTGTTTCTGTCCCTTAATAGCTCTTCAACCAGTAACAACCGTATTTCAAATTGAAAAGTAATTAGTGAACGTGTGGTTTTCTGTTAGCAATTATAATACAGAGTGAAGCAATTTAGAAGTAAAAAAAAAAACACGTGTTTCATCTGGCAATATATCAAATTACTCCGCTGGTAAAGGCCTTTAATTACTAAGAAAATTTTCTAAATGAATGTTTGTTTTTTTAAAACCGTGCCTTACTACCTGTTCAGGTTATACGCATGTATATCCCCTATTAATTATGCTAATGAGTTAGGGGTGAATAAGGTTGAATTTAGAAGAAGTGTACTCGCATTTGCGTGGAGGTAGAGCCATTTAGAGAAAAAAAACCACCTTCAGTACACCCAACCAGGATTCGAACCTCGATCTTTGTCATCTGCAGTCTAGCCTAACATGAGAGACACCTTAGACCATACGGCCACCAAAGCAGGTAAATGAACGTTAATTCAATATAGTTAATAGTGTATATGATAGTAATATTTTTCTCTGCTCTAGTAGGAAAGCCCAACCCTATTTGCAAAACAAAATAATTCGTACATTTTTATAGACCTTCGTAAGTGGAAAAGGCGTATATTCTGCTGTTTGGTTGGTTTTAGCTTGGCTATAAACTTTATAACGCAATATTTATATTTTAACTCTGACATATACAGTAATATATATATATAATAATAAATAGTAAAAATACCGCATCTTAACCTATTTTTAAAATTCTCAGGACCATATTTATAATCTAGTTTCGGGATTCAACCGATCTCTCGGTATACGACATAATAGTCAGCTTAGATCGAATGTGAGATTGGCTGACGTTCGAATCTTGACTAATTGTTACGTCCCTTTGTGTTGTGACCAGAAGGTTTACACCTACTAATTGTTTCAGATACTCTCATCTTAACTGGGGATCTAGATATACTTCATTAAAACAGTGCGCCCATGCAAACGAAATGATTGTGAAAACGTGGGAGAACATTATGAAGAGCAGTTGTTTTGGATGAACCTCACATAAGATAACAGTAGGCTATATTTTCATTGCTTATAATTTATAAAACTACTTAATCATTTACAATTGCTCTTAACGGTGGCCCCATAGTCTAAAGTGTCTCATATTTGGAAAATTATTTAAGGAAAACCGCCATCAATACACCCGACTGGAATCAAAGCCCAATCTCCTCGTTTTCGGCAGTCTAGTCTATTGAAGTCTTTGAACCCTTGAAGATCATTCGATATTTTAAAACATAATACAATTAAATTAATATTATAAAAGTCGGAAATTCCAAAAATAAATGTAGAGAAGTCAACATTAACAAAAGGGCACTTACTATATTTACCTCCCAACTTTAAGAATTGATATCTATAAAAAGGGGCCACTAAAGATAACGTGAATACTTTAATAAATTTAAAATCTGTTAACTATAAATTTGGCCAAAGGTACTTCAAATTTATTTAAATAAAAAGGGCCTTCATCCCAAATCTAGAAAAGTTACTATGTATATTTTCTCGTATCCGTTTTTCAAGTCATGTCATATGTAGATATCACTAATGCTGTATTATCAATAGCTAAAATATAACATTACTAATATAGTAGATTGTTATCAATGCTGTAAAAAAAACGTTGCTTGTATTTACAAAAAAGGTCCTTCCTATGAAAATTGTACTGAATGTATTTGCAAGTGCCAGTCAACCTCTCTTACTAAGTAAAAGACCTAAGGTAGATTTTTAAACCTGTTAGGGCCTAAGTGTTAGTGCTATTGTATTGACTAATAGGCCCACGGTCTGATCATAAATAATCAATAATATACCAATGACCGCATGGTCTAAGGTAGAGACGGCAAATTTCTGGTACGATTTAGGTGGCACGTCGAAATAGAAAAAATAAAACACTAAATACAACTTTTCTCGGCGGGGTATAATTTTTTTTTAAGTCAATAATATTTCAACAACCCTGTCATTCAATGTCATATCTTAATGAACTTTGTGAAGTCAACAGTAATTATAAATCGTTTTGCCTCGTACTTAAGGTGGGGTGCTAGTGAGCGCGAGTTTAGTGCATTAATTTTGCAGTTCTTATTGTAGCATCGGATGGTTTACGAAAAACACTAAACAACAAAAATAGACGAGACTTACCCCATTTGCTTGCTGACTGGGGCTGCGTGGAAGAACGACACAAAACCGTCGGACGCACCTTCGCGGTACCGGGAAAATTGAACACTGGCAGGGTAAAATGTGACGTGAGTGCAACGAAATCTTGAGTTGATTTGACATGCGCAGTGAAGATGTCCCTTCGATAATGTTCCCGAACGGCCACGGACCTTCCGGAGCTGTGTTGGCATGCGCAGTGAAGATATCCGCTTCAATAATGTTCTCGAACGGCCACGGACCTTCCCGGAGCTGTGTTGGCATGCGCAGTGAAGATATCCGCTTCGATAATGTTCCCGAACGGCCACGGACCTTCCCGGAGCTGTGTTGGCATGCGCAGTGAAGATATCCGCTTCGATAATGTTCCCGAACGGCCACGGACCTCCCCGGAGCTGTGTTGGCATGCGCAGTGAAGATATCCGCTTCGATAATGTTCCCGAACGGCCACGGACCTTCCCGGAGCTGTGTTGGCATGCACTATCTATGTTATTATTATTATTATTATTAGCACCGCGTCTTACTACCCGTTCGGGTTATACGCACTTACGCTAATGTGTAATGGTAGGGTGATTGTGAGATGAAGTGGAGGACCTACAGTTTAACGTGGAATCCGAACCACGGTGGAGGCCTGGCATTCCCCACATTCACAAGATGTCTTGTCAGAGGTGAGGGAAGGGTTTGGTAATCAGATAAATTTGTGCCGGGACCGAGGATTGAACCCCGGACCCCTGACACAGAAGTCCGACAACTTACCCCTAGACCACCAGGTCACCTTACTATCTATGTATTCCTTGATCTTCTAGAATGTGACCTCCCCTTAATTTTCCCGTGTCTCCCTCTTCTGTGTTTTATAGTATGTATACTGGCGTCTGTGCCAACAGAATTTACAATTGGGCCTAAGTCGTAACTGAAATAGGATAAGCTCCGGCTTTCTTCAAACTCAAAATGCAAGGTCAAAATTCACTCTAGGCAAATTTAACCTTTTTTTACTGTAAGACGTTACCAAAATTTCTTTTCGACCTATTTTTCCTAAGATTCTAAATAATTTAGAAATAAATCAGACTGTTAGAAAATTACTTTATTGTTCTTTAGATGTCGCTTCGTTGCTAGGTGATTGCGTCTTATCGCCAGTTGAGTTATAATTAATCGATTGTATCGATAAGTATGTTTAATGGGTATCGATTTCGCGAATTGCTATATTTAAATAATGTTCTCGTGATCTATAAAATATTTGAATTTAGATTTTTTATTGTTTTGCAACATGCTAGTTCTCATGGACGAATATTTGATAATTGTATACATATTATCTTGTTATTTTTTGCATATAAGAAAGGCGTCCTATCAAGTGGACTTAGAATTAACTACGTTTAACTAAAGTTTCTTGTTGTAATGCCGTCTGGCTATGTTCATAACTTTTAATGAGTCTAATTTACATTTATAACTTTTATCAATATCTTATGTTAACGTTTAATTAATCTGATATATGTATCACCTCAGACTCTTTAACTTTGGCTACAATTCGTTGTGGTATAATAATTTAATTTATATTTTTTATGTACATCTTCACTACAACAATTTTAACGTTGAATAGAACTGTTAAATATCTAATTGTGCAATTGCAAATAAATATCAACTTATCATGACTTTTACTAATATTTTCTATATATGCCTCTCCATACCCTAGGTATTAGACCTAATATATTTCTATTAATTTATTATGAGCTGATAGGCAGGTTGCAGTATCTCACTGCTTTCTAGAGGTAGACGGCCCCTTTCGAATAACTCAGCAACAGGTTTGAGTTGCGAGCTACGATATTGGAATGTTTTGGGTAAAACATTCAAAGCCTTGAACTCCATAGCACTCACTTCTATTGTTGTCCCTTTTTTTTATATTACTATTTGTATTTTTTGAGCATCCTCCCCTTAAGGATGGTTCATTATAACAAACATTTTTGGCCAAAATAAATCAATTAAATCTTCCATAGAAACAGAGTTTAGTTTTCTACACAGGCTACTTACTCTCTAAGCAGTTCTTGAATATTTGTCATGAACACATAGACATTTGGTGACAAACTTTTGAAATCAACTGAAAAGGTTGTCATTACGTCACCTTTGACAAATATTCAACAACTGTTGAGATTAGCATGTGCATAAAACTAAACTCTTATGTTTCTATAGAAGAAATATTCTATTTATTTTGGCCAACAAATGTTTATTCTATAAAAGCTTCAAAAATACTGACCTAAACTCATGTTCACTAGCACCCCATGTTGAAGACAGCAAGCTATGATGAAGCTCACATAAATTATTATTGGCTAAGAAATTACAACATGTGTCATACTAACATGGAACAAATTATGCAATTTTTTTCTTTTAGCATATATTAAAATTGATTGTATTTTTTCACCGACAATGTCACTTTCAATGTTTGTTATTGAAATTAAAAACTATGACACTCACTTTAACAACTAAATAAATTTTCATTCTTTATAATATAAGCATTATTAAAATATTTACAATGTTATTTGAGCTATTCAACACATCCAACAAGTTTTTGTTTCTAAACAGCCATTAAAAACGTAAATAAGTGGTTACACACTGACTAGTTTAAAATCCAGCTAATCCTCAAAAGGAAAATGTTTCCCCATCCATGGGCTAAGGTCTCACTCTCACAATAGACTGCCGATGATAGGGAGATCCGGGTTCGATCCCAGTAGGGTGTACTGAGGGTGGTTTTTCCTAAATGATTTTCCACTATCAACGCAGATTCGGGTAAAATTCCTCTCAATTCAACCTTCCTAGCTACTAACACATTATAGTAATTAGTATATAGGCGTATAACCTAGAAGAGTACTTAGACGAGGTGCTAAAAATATACAACCAAATAAAAAAAACAGTAAAAGAGATCCGTTTGCCCCATTTCTATAGAAATACATGTTTGGCACTAGGGGGAGATCGAAACCCTGGATACATATCAGTAGGCAGACGTGCCTTAAACCAAGTTAGTTGTACGAGTGTCCAGATGAAATACCATTGTTCGAAATGCGTTGATAATATATGTTGACATCTTTATCGTTTTATGATCATTGCAATCGACAAGAAGTGAATGATTTTATGGAAGGTCAGGTAAGGTTGACATACAACTTATTTCTTGAAGCAAATATTTGTTCGTAATATCAAACATTCAGTTTAGAACATGAGGCTATATATATAAGAAACTGGATATTAAATAAAATAAATACACTTATTTTAAATATCAGTATTAATGTTAAATGATTTATAAGTCCATCATTGTACAACGTTAACACGATATATACTGTATATAAGGTGTATAAATCTAGTCCTGCAAAGCACATTTTATTATGTGCACGTGAATAACCATTATATGAATGCCTAGTCTCGTAAACAAACGAATTTAAAAAAATATATAATGCAGCCTTACCTGGAATAAACCTATATGTATAGTCTGTTACTATTCTAATAAAACGATAATCTCAACTCAACAGATGTTACCAGTACTCCTATGGGGGGGAAAAAGTAAACTTTACTGAACATCTTTGCATTTGTGAAATGACAGAGCTTAATACAATTAATGATATTTAATTATAGACTTCATATAATTTTCTTGATAGAAAAAAAACAAACTTAGTGGGATATCAACGAAATTTCCCGATCGGAAAACAGGTTACACCAGACTATTAAATGTTGCTGATGTGGTTTCTTTATATGTATCGAGCGTCGCTGTTAAATTATATCATCCAATGAACGAAGCGAGCTAAAAATATACGTGACATAATAGTGACAATGATAGAGAGACTGGATGTCGAACCCACGATATTTCGAGCATAGCACCTTCCACACATGAAGCATACAAACATTGCTACATACAAATAGTTTGTTCATACATTTTGACGCTTAAGAGTTGCTTGACGTCTTAAGCTAAGGGTTAGAAATAGAGGGTAATTGAAAGAAATACATCTGCATTAACGTGGAAAAACCAATGTTAAATAATTTGTGAAAAACTTCCTTCAGCTCACCAGATCGAGGTTTAAATCTTGAATATTCCGTCACAGGCAATTCAGTCTATTGCGAGTCTAACACCTTGGACTAAGTGGCCAACAATCCTGATACAAACTGTTGGCTTATTATGTTTTTATTATTATTATTATTATTATTATTATTTAGCACCGCGTCTTACTACCTGTTCGGGTTATACGCTTTAAGTACTAATTACGCTAATGGATTAGGAATTGAGAAGGTTGAATTAAAGGAAATGAGCCCGCAATTGCATGGAGGGAGAGTGGAAAACCATTAGGAAACCCCCCAATTCACCCGACCGAGATTCGAACCTCGATCTCCCCGTCCTCAGCAGTCTAGCTCAAGACGACTAGTACGTTAGCCAACTACGCCACCGAGGCTTGCTCTTTTTTTATGCTGTCAACGTCTTGATTGGTGAAAGGTGACCTGGTAGTCTAAGGGTAAGGTGTCAGACTTCCGTGCTGGAGTCCGAGGTCCAATCCTCAGTCCCGGCACAGATTTATCTGATTACCAAACCCTTCCATCACCTCTGACAAGACGTGTATTAATCACAACTTGTGAATGTGTGGAATATCAGGCCTCCACCGTGGTTCGGATTCCATGTTAAACTGTAGGTCCTCCATTTCGTCACCCTACTATTACACATTAGCGTAAGTGCGTATAACCCGAACGGGTAGTAAGACGCGGTGCGAGTATTAATATTAATTGATTGGTGAAGGTTTTTTTCCATACACTAGACACGGTTCCGAACTTAAAATAATATAATATTTAAACTATTCTGTTAGCGGCGATATACAACCTGATTGACTAATCTAAGATTGATATAATGCGGATAGTCAAAAACCCAGGATGATCCCTCTAAAAAAACACTTAAATACCTCCAGATTCTTTGAGTTTCAAGATGGTCGCTATTAATACTGTACTGCACTTCATCAATCTTCACCAACATACTATTTAGTCCAAGGGAACAGAAATAAAAGAAAATCTGTTTTTTTTAATCGTCTTAGTAATTTATTACAGTGAACGTGGAAAACGATACACTACTGTGACCCCACACTTATGGTCACGTGGTATAGTGCGTCAGGCTCAAAGTAAACTAGATTGCCGACGACTGATATGTATAGGTCACAGACAAGATATAAGCCAGAGCCAGGTTGAGTTCATCGACACTGGGGTTCGCTAGTGTCAATTCTCGGTTATAATAGCACTTTCAAACGTACAGTTGTTAAACGACTCACTTTTAACTTGTCCGTCATAAAGGGACTAATGTAATCGTAAGGGCAGTCTGCGTAAGCTCTTTGTGAGGTAGGATTATGTGAATAGGGGGTCGGGTCGATACCTGAACC
This sequence comes from Timema cristinae, assembly GCA_039000515.1. NCBI lineage: Eukaryota > Metazoa > Arthropoda > Insecta > Phasmatodea > Timematidae > Timema > Timema cristinae. Next base: position 23,608,908 of record JBCFYV010001001.1, on the reverse strand, counting down.
TAGCTTTGTGGAAGCTGGTCGATCGACCCGAGATGGATAGTTGTGTCTTAACCATGTTTAAAATGAGCTTTTCTTTTAATGCCCCTTGATGGCACCTAGCGATACCAGTGTGGGTCTTGTCTGTGGACTTGGTTCGAATCTCGGTCAAGTGCAATGAGAGGTGGTTTTACACATGTAATTTTTCCAATACTCTCTCCACGTAATACGAGTGTATATACCTCTCGAATCTCTTTCCCCATCCGCACTCATTAGATGATAACTACTGTACATTATATATTCAAGATACGAAACGAGTTAATATCGTTAAGAGCCGTGATAAGATAAAAAAAAAAACACTATAATGCCGAATACATTATATTACAAATGCAGTTGATTGGGTTTGAGCCGTGCTAATTTCAGAGTAGATATCAGTCTAGCTAACGACTCAATTAACTCTGTTTTGATTATAGTGGACCACCGAACAAAATGAACACCCTACTTTCCGGGATTCGAACCACACGTTCTCAAGACGTCAAGACCCACATAAACTAATTTTGGTGAGAACTAGGACTAACATAGATTCCACACCTTTTAGCGGAGACCTCGTGAAAGTGAAGTTGTGCTGGTAAATTCGAGCATTATAATGTATCTTCAGAGAATGCACAGGAAATCTTCGCAGGTAGAATAATTAATTAGTAAAAGCTACCTACCGTCTAAAGGTCAATTATAAACAGATACAATTATTATAACACTTAATAAGCTACTTAATTGTGACTAACAATTGTGTACTGTCTTATGAGAGTTCGAAAGTAACTGACTACTTTAATGTGGGGAAATTTAACTCCTTTACAAATTATTAATATTGCACATGACTAGCCAAGCTTAGAGTATCGAAATGATCTTTAGTCTACCAATATATCTGCATCAAGCATTATATAAGTAATTTGAAGAATTACACCTCCTAGATACAGGAATCGAGCCAGAGATCCTTGGCTTAGCGCGCCAATGCGAATCTTTGATGCCAGAGCACTGCCGCGAGTCAATTGCCCGTGTTTGTTTCCCGTATCCAAATTTCCTTTTTATTAAAGTGTATTATTTGCAGGCGTCCATTTTGACAATTTGTCAAAATAATTAATGATTACCTTCTTTCAATGCGAATTATATATATTTATTTTGTATTATCCTAAGGTATTATTTTATAGAAAGACCAGCTAAGTATTTTAAATTTTTAGTAATGAAAGGTATGTGTTAAATCAACGTAATGTAATAAGATTAGTGCTCGACTGCTAGCAGTGCAGGCCTGGCACAAATGCCAATTGTCTGTGTGCTCTCTCTAACTCTCTCGGTGACCTGGTGGTCTAGGGGTAAGGTGTCAAACTTCTGTTGCTGGGGCCGGGGTTCAATCCTCGGTCCCGGCACAGATTTATCCGATCACCAAACCCTTCCTTCACCTCTGACAAGACATCTTGTGAATGTGGGAATACCAGGCCTCCACCGTGGTTCGGATTCCACGTTAAACTGTAGGTCCTTCATTTCAGCTCACAATCACCCTACCATTACACATTAGCGTAAGTGCGTATAACCCGAATGGGTAGTAATACGCGGTGCTAATAATAATCTAACTCTCTCCATCCTTGTTTAGCAGGTATGCAGCCAGCCTCACTGTCAGGAGGATTAGCGTTGACAGGGGGAGAGTAATTGAAAAAAAACGGGACACGTTTAAAAGAGTCTGACTCGTTTCTTTAGAATCTTTTGGAATAGTCTAGAAACGAAGGATTCCACACTATTAACTGTGACCCCTATATTTACACCGTCGGTGATAGCCAGAGGACCCCTCCCCCAGTCGTTGTGGATAGTGAAGTGAGGCTACCGTGCCTGGGAGTGAACCATCGTGTCCGGGAGTGGGCCGGCGTGTCCAATATCGTGCCCAGGAACGGGTCAGCGCAAGGTGTCTTGCGTGGGGAACAGTTGAGACTTAAGTGAATGACAAGGGTGACGTAGACATTGATTATTATTGTGAACTATTTTAATAATGAAGATTATTAGGGACTGCTTTAAATATTGCAAGAGCTATCATGTGTTTTATAGTTATTAATTTGTTTATTTAATTTAATTTACTCTATGTGTTCTTATTAGCTAATTAATTTACAGATTTAATTACGAATCTTATTTTATTTACTTATGTTTAAATTGTATCTTTGTAAGTGTATTTGTTTTATTTTTAATAATTAAAACCTTAAATATTCCGTGTGTGTTTTCATTGGTATCTAATCAACAACTTACTCCAATATCCTGAGAACTCACGGTTTGCATGATTGGACGGCACACGCACCGTCCATCACAGACTCTCCTTAAAATATGAATGAAGAATGACCCTGGTCATAGAACATCTCCTGGATAGCTCAGTGGCAAAGGCAGCCAAAGGCCCAGGCTCGATTTCCATGTCGAGGTCTAATTTTTAAATTTAAAGAATACGATATTTATACGTGATTTTAACCTTAGTTAACAACTGCGTGGCTATTTAATTTGTATTAAAATCTGTTTAGTAGACCTAAACAAATTTCTCTCGAAATAAAAGGTTTTTCTGAAATTGGAATTTCCCCTTTGAATATTCTTGAAATGTTTGAGCAACATTCTCGGTGTAAAAGCTTCTTTAATTGATGAAACTTTAGGGGATAGTGTGAAATGTTTTTATTTTAACACTTCTTCTTAAGGCATGAATGTAATTTATGTATATTCTTACACATTTCAATAATATCTTTCTCCTGATATATTTCTTTTTCAAACTCAAACGAATTTATTTTATTATGTTAACTGTTATAACTTTGGTTTCAAAAATTCACTCACTAGAACTTTCAGTTTATTACTGTTAAATCGTGTTTTACTTCATTTCATTATGTTAGGTTCTCTCTGATAAATTTATTGTTTTTTTAAGGTTCTATAATGCTTTTTGATTTTACTGTATAAAATCCGGTGTCATCTACTTTCCATTTTTATTATCTTGGTTTTTATGTCCATGACTATTTTTGTAGGTGCCATCGCTCCTACCAAACTGTACTCCCTTCTTTTGAACCAGGCAAATTTTAAATGTTGCTCATATCTGTTCCGTCTATGAGGGGTTCCGAAGCAAAACTTAGAAAAAAAAAAAATATTTTATATATTTGAGAGTAAGAGATCATTACAATAGCAATACAAGAATAATGGTTTGTGCTTCACTTTTTAAATTTATAAATAAAAATAAATTCAATAATGAATGCTATTTTTTTATTCAGGAAGATTTGCTAAAGTATGGAATTTGCGTGCGCGCGTGAATCAGGTTGGTGTTCGTGTGTATGTGCACGCTAATCTCTTTCCCCCTCTCTTTCTCTCTTCAGAACCCCGTGGTCAGTGTATGGCATGCATGACCCCATGCAGACCACTCAGTTACAAAGTTCACACGCCAGGTAGTCCAATCGAAACACCACCGCTATAATAATAGCGGTATTCGTCCCAACCGGCCTATCGTAGCAAGACCGGGTTTTTGAATAAAAACACGAGGAAAGGTCAGTATTTTTGAAAAATTTTACAGTAAAAGATATTTTGAGCCATGAAATAAAACGTTGCTTTAGTAGATACGTTTAGTTTAATTTTCTTCCCATAGTAGTCTAAACAGTTTTTGAATCTTATCTTGGTCGTTACACATGATAGATTCCACCCCCTATCTGCAGAAGTTGGCACCATCTGCGGCGGCTGCTCGGACAGTACAGCCCGATTGCGGGATGACACCATGGAGATTTTTTTTTTAAATTCTATGTTCAATGAATATCAAGACACAGGTTATAAATCGTAATTCGAAAATATCCATTTGAAGGCGACCACATTTCAATTAATAGTTGAAAAATTACTCCTGATAATGGAATCGAACCCAGGAATTTGAGCATAACGCGCCAATGCTCTACCACTGAGCTATCTAGGATTAGTTCCGTGTTCGTTGAGTGAAGAATAGTGGTGTAACATACTAATCTTGCACCACCACCCCATCCCCTCCACCAGCTCGCGAGATTTATTATCGGACCTCTTTTCCAAGTCATCTAACACATTGATAAATGTTATATAAAATAATTAAGTCTTAAATAATTATTAATTGATATTCACACTTTTTAATGACTGTTTTAGCCTTGGTTTTGTGCTGGGAACATCATCAGTCAGTTTGCCTGACTGCATTACGATAAAACAAATTCTGGCTATTTAAAATCAAATGAAATTATCTAAATAATGCTATAGCTTAGTTATAATTTACAACCCTTTATGATACACATATTCAACTAACTAAATTGCCAATAATCAGGTCATACGTTATTTGATTACAATTATTTACACCAAATTTCGAGTAATTTAAAGTTCCCTTTCGTGGGCCACCTTATACCATTGGACCCCCGAATTGCGGGCCTGGGTGTTACGTCACTGGTGAACAATTACCCTATTCACTGGTCGTATTTTTTTCTAGATGGTTTCCCTCTGTCCTATTTCCTAAACGGTTTCCCACTATCTTATTCCTTATCCTTACCTAAATATGCCGGACGGGTAGTAAGACACGGTGCAAAAAAACAACACTCTCTCGCATGACTTGTAATATTGAACTTGAGATTCTATCGTAGTCCTAATAAAACGCGCTTCATATAATTTCAAGGGTCCACAACAAGATATTGGTTTGTACCGGGGGAAACTCTTTATAAAAGCAACACCAACTTTTTACCCATTTGCAGAGTGGAAAATTACATTTTATAGCTTGTGTTAGAATGCACATAAATTATTCAATTAAAATAATAAAGAAACCAACCTAGAAACCAGTTAGTTTGGTAGGAGTGTGGGACCGACCTTCTCAAACAGCCCGTATCTTCCTTCGCCATCGGCTTGAGGAACACAAACACTTTCATGCTTCCAGAGACAAGAACACTCTTTTTCATCGTGTGGGGGGGCAATCTGGTCTACCATCCTCTCGTCAAACCTTACCCATCCATCAAAAACAACTCTGTTCAAGAGAGAAGAAAGAAGGTATTTTTTTTTAACACTTCCACTACAAAAACAAGCGAGACACAAATTATTGTCCATATCCCCCTTTCCATCAGTTGCGTTGGACCAATTACTTCTCTTTTCATTCCAGGGCGCTTGTGTCACCATCATAAAATGCAAGAAGGTCGCAAGTAGTAAAACTATGGAAGAGGGAGGGTGGTGGGGGGATAATAACTAAGTATTTGATGTACAGAACACAAAGTTGTTATTTACGGTATATTTTCTTCCCCTTAGTGTCGTTTTGAACTTAACTATGAATATTATTCGAAAACTTTGGTATTTAGGGCCTATAGTTGAAAAATTGAGAGCCTTTGTATCTTATTTTCCACATGAAAGGCTTTTCATATGGGTTGAAATAATTTCCTCTCCTTTGTAAAAAGTATTCAAATCATCGGCTAACATCAGCAAAGTTATACAAAACAGGAGCTCTCTACTAGAATGTACTGTAAGAACTAATACTTGTGTATGAAAACGCTAAATATCACTTGGCTAATGTGTTTTTATGTAGTAATTCATTGAACATATTGAACGTGACGCAAAAATGTATAAAGATAAAATTGAATCACTACCCAGAAATACATAATTTAAAAGAATGGTCAATCATAAACTTAAAAAAAAAACACACACACAAAAACACATAAATAATGATGTATTCAAAATCACAAATTAATCAGAGCTGTAGCTGTAGAAAAAATCTCATCATAATGTTGAGTACTGTTCTAAATTTTCTGTTATTCGGTGCTCACTCCCTTTCTTTGGCCCCCCTTTCTCTTACGACCAAAGAAAGGGGGGCATTATTATTTTAAAATACTTGATGAAAGAGTGAATCCAAGAAAATTCACAATCATTATCTAGCCTTCAAAGTGAAGCGCGCTATCTATGAAGTTACCTTTGCTCTCAACTTGTCTGGTATGAATTGCGAAGAGTGGTTGGGATATCGAGCACGTAGCGAGAGGTTGCAAGTGACAAAAACGCAGCCAATCACGTCGGAGAAACCGCATCCTTCATCTCCACTCCACTTACGAAAACAAACTAAAACTAAGCCAGTTTTTTTTCCAGCTTCAAAAATGTGCTTTTATATTTGATTTTTTCTTTCTTTCGAGTTTAGGATGAAATTATAGAATCTAATATATTTAGATATTTGAATGGTGTTCTTCCAACTGTTTAAAACTGGCATCCTGTATAGTCTTGCTTTAGAACACATTATAATGTCCAGGGGTGACCTGGTGGTCTAGGGGTAAGGTGTCAAACTTCTATGCTGGCGGCCGGGGTTCAATCCTCGGTCCCAACACAGATTTATCTGATTACCAAACCCTTCCTTCACCTCTGACAAGACATCTTGTGAATGTGGGGAATGCCAGGCCTCCACCGTGGTTCGGATTCCACATTGAACTGTAGGTCCTCCGTTTCATCTCACAATCCCCTACCATTACACATTAGCGTAAGTGCGTATAACCCGAACGGGTAGTAAGACGCGGTACTAATAATAATATAATACAATGTCCAGTCTCTCAGGTATGTTTTCTAGTCTTGCTTCAGAACACATTATAATGTTGAGCTAGGTATCTGGTATATCCTCGCATCAGTAAACACCCACGTGGCGAAGGAGGAAGATGCAAGCTCATAGAGATAATCCTCCACGTCTTCCCACACAACATGATCCAACATCGGACGCGCGCACGAGGGAGTGTGTTGTCCCAGGCAGAGAGCGTTCGTTGTTCCGTCGAATAGAACCTGTATGTCGAGTCGGCCACCCACACAGTAATCCACTATACATTCGAACACTCCCGTCTAAGGCCTTTAACCAGTAAGTTATGCGCTCTACGTTAATAATTTGTATCTAAATAGATTTTTACATCCGTTATTGTTTCCAGCCTGTGGCCTGGGTCACTTTTTTACTCAGGCCATATATTTTCCACTACTGGCTTGTTAGGCCTGTCGTAGCTTCATCTGACTTAAAGACTAGCGCAGACACAACATCCAGTTCCCAGCCGTTAATTTATCATTTTGAGAGGGTACACATTTCACCAATGATGAATTTTTTGGCCATGCCGGGAATCAAATCCGGGACCCTTTTCTCAGTAGACCAACACGCTACCAAGTGATCTAAGTTATCGGATTGTCTAAATTGATTAGAAAAAGTTTTTAACCCTCACCGCTGTTCGCATGGTCAAAGGCGTAACTAACACAAGACTGGATTATCAGAGAATATAATTGTATTTTTTTTAGCACCCCGTCTTACTACCCGTTCGGGTTAAACACCCATTTACTAATTACTCTAATGAGTTAGGGATGAGGAAGGTTGAATTTAAAGAAAGTGTATTTGGGTGGGGGAAGAGTGTAAAACCATGTAGGAAAATCCACCCTCAGTACACCCGACCGGAATTAAACCCCGATCTCCCCGTCATCGATAGTCTAGTCTATTGCGAGAGAGACGCCTTGGACCATGCGGTCACCAGAGCGAATAATCGGTGACTATAGACTTAAGATGGAAAAAATTTATTTTTGGAGACAAAAAATAAATGATTTATTTTTATGGGGAAAAAAATCTAACTAGGTTATTTGAATAATTTCTAATAAAGAAATAACGATTTCAGTTCTCGTCTCACTCGCGTATCTACTATCGACTACAGCGCTTTGTGATTGAACGCATCACTAATGTCGGGTCAGATGTAGACCAATTTCGTTAATACTTAATCAAATATTTTACGACCGCATCTCCGTCCCCTGGGATTTAACGAGCTGAAAATTTTACCGAAAAAGTTCATCTCTAATTCCCATTATTGTTTGTTTATATTTTATTTTCAGTACGTCACCGATAATACAGTTAAAATAATTTTATTTGCCAACAATATTTTACTCCACCCCCACTCTCCCTCAAAACATTATTTAATCGCTTTATGTATATGGGCTATGTAATAGGTTCAAGATATCGCCTAGGCCAACTCAGACCCCTCACATACTTAAGTCGCAAGCCACCACTGCGGAGAATTTATCGAGAAATGTAAATAAATATCGGAAACAGGAAGGTCAAAGTTCAAATCCCTGTCTAGTGTTTTTTTTCTAAATTATTTATATTCTGACTATTTCTTCGCAAATACAGACAGTCATTTATTATAATAATATAATAATAATAATAATAATAATAATAATATAATAATAATAATAATAATAATAATAATACCTTTCTCGGGGGTAAACAGGGGGGGGGCCTTATGTGAGCCCCATATACCAAGCTATAGTCCAATCTCTAAAATATTTTCGGCTCCAGCCCGAGGTACAGACAGATAGATGACATCACGAAAATCACTTTTTTTAGATTCAGGGGGGGGGTTCATGAAACGTCAACATTTTATCAAAAATCATGAGTTCGAAATTTTTTAGACGATCACAATAAACTACTTTCTCATCGAGGTGTCGAAAGAAAGTAAAAATGTTTATTTTTGATCAGTTATTACTATAAAAGGGGTCGTCGACCCTTTGGTTCTGAAATCAATGTCAATGCATCCATTGTAAAATAATGTGAGCATAATAAAACCCAATTCCGACGCCTACATTTTTATCAGAACAGATACGATTGCAATAATGTGCCCTCATTTCTTTAATTGAACCGAACAGTGAAAGTATGGAGTACTGTCAACCCACGTTAACTGAGTGACAGGCCTTTCTAAAAACATTTAACAATCTGTCGGTAAAAGGTGTATTGACCGCTCCTTTTACAATAAACCATTTAATGAAGAAAGGTTTGGTACGATTCTCTCCGACCCAATAAGATTTTTATTTGAGTTGAACCTAATAAAAAAGCTATCCTCTCATTTAAAAAAAAACTTGCAATAAATCAAATAATGCCTTGAGTTGCTATTAAAAAAACTTGACATGATAATTGAAATGTTTGATTAATAACTATATTGTATAATCTAACCATTTGAGCGTTACTGAATAATGTTTACTTAATAAAATATATGCTATTCTGATATATCATTTAATTACTTTATTTTAGTGGCATTTGAGTGAAAACTAATTAAGAAATTTACATGAAAAACATTATTATTATTATTATAACTAATACTATTATTAATCATGATGCTTAACTACGGATCATACATCCCAATCAAATAATTAATTTAACTTAAAACTTATTGTAATAAACATATTTTTTTCGATTTATATAATAAATGAATTTTCAAATGATATAAAACATAACTTTTTAATTAGTACATTTAACACCTAGGTTATTAACAATTTTAGTTCAGGGAGGGTAACTTTTATTAAATGCCCCCGCATTTGCCTGGAGAGGATATGGCGGGGGGAAGGTGATATTATAGGGTGTATTGTTCCAAGATTATACACATTAAAAGGCTCTATTCTATAGACTCTTCTTATATCACCATTAAAATTTAATTTGTGCTGAGGACTTTTTTTCCCCAAAATTGTTTTCACTTTCCCTCCACGCAAATACGAGTACATTCCCTCTAAATATAACTTTCCTAATCCCTAAAATCATCAACGTAATTAGTAAAGACGTGGTTCTAATTTTTTTTTAAATTCAACTCTATTCCCCCCTCTCATATCACAACTGACTAACCAAGGGGGACAAAATCCCGAAGACAAGTCACGCACTCTACAATAGCGGAGGTGACCTGGTGGTCTGGGGGTAAGATGTCGGACTTCTGTGATGGGGCCCGGGGTTCAATCCTCGGTCCCGGCACAGATTGATCTGATTGCCAAACCCTTCCTTCACCTCTGACAAGACTTGTATTAATCACAACTTGTGAATGTGTGAAATGCCAGGCCTCCACCGTGGTTCGGATTCCACGTTAAACTGTAGGTCCTCCATTTCATCTCACAATCACCCTACCATTTAGACATTAGCGTAAGTGCGTATAATCCGAATGGGTAGTAAGACGCGGTGCTAATAATAATAGTATTAATAATAATACACTATCGGCCCGCCAGAGATGAATAGCACAATAATAAAATTGGATACTTTGTTGGAAAGCGAGTGTACTCAATGGAACACTGGCATAAGAGTACTCGCGTCAGTTGACAGTGACGCGGGCGGGCATCACTTTCTTAACAGACTGAAGGATAGCATTGGCAGCCGACCTTGTCAGAGAAAGTGTCGGCGGCGTCGCGTTGTCACATACAAACGCAGCCGCGTGACACCCGGTCACGTGAATATTGTTACTCCACAAGACCATCTCAATCGAACGAGGCTGCATGTAAACATACGGCATCGCTAGCTCTTAACTTTTGGGATGAGGGTTGAAACGAGAACAGAACTATCCCATTTTCACATTAAACTAATATATATATATCGTTAACTGAATTAGGCTATACAAACACCCGCTTCGATGGCCGCATGGTCTAACGCCCTACTCTTGTGATAGACTATACTGCTGAAGACAGTAGAGCCGGGGTTCGAAACCGGTCGGGTTTGTTGAGGATGATTTTTTTACTAATTGGTTTTCCAGTCTCCATGTACGCAAATGCGGGTGCACTTACTCTAAATTAATCTTTCCTAATCCCTGACACATTAATGTGATTAGTACATAGGTGTATAACACGAACGGTATAGTAAAGACACGGTGCTAAAAAAAATAACACAAATAATGTGGAAAAGAAATTAATTTCTCTAAAACCCGCCTCGGTGGCGTAGTTGGCTAACGCGCTAGTCGTGTTGAGCTAGACTGCTGAGGACGGGGAGATCGAGGTTCGAATCTCGGTCGGGTCAACTGGGGGTGGTTTTTCCTAAATGGTTTTCCACTCTTCCCCCCACGCAAATGCGGGTTCACTTCCTCTAATTCAACCTTTCCAATTCCTAATCCATTAGCGTAATTAGTACTTAGAGCGTTATAAACCGAACGGGTAGTAAGACACGGTGCTAAATAATAATAATAATAATATAAAATTCTCTAAACTTAGAGTTCCAATTATCTGAATAAAACAATTCACTGTTTATATTACTGAATACTAAGAGTGTCCCATTTAGCAGATTATTGGAGGGGGGGGGGGAAGTAGTGTCCCTACTAGCGACACCAGTGATGTAAACTGTCATACGAGTACAAATATAGCATCACATGTACAGAATCATACGCAGTAAGATATACGCAACGTTTAACCTGGAAGGTATGTATTATAAGATAAGGTCGTAGTTAGATCCATTAAGGTAAGACTACTAACCTTTCTGGAAAGACGAAGTGTAGGCCTACGTGTGAACTTGCCTACCTTTCAAAATTAAATATATTAAGGTTCTAGTAAGAAGACACTTCAACAAAGTATAATACTTGGCACCGCGGCTTACTACCCGTTCGGGTTATACGCTTAAGTAACTAATTACGCTAATGGGTTAGGAATCGGTAAGGTTGAATATAGAGAAGGTGAACCCACATTTGTGAGGAGGAAGGGTTGACAACTATTTAGGAAAAAACCATCCCCAATTTACCCGACCGAGATTCGATCCTCGATCTCCCCGTACTCGGCAGTCTAGCTGAACACGAAACTAGAGCACTAGCTAACTACACCAAAGAGGCGTGTATCTGCTAATGTTAAAGAGTGATCATGCTAATAGTAAACATAGCACATTTAACAAGAAGCCCCGTCCTGGTTTGGGAGAACATAAAACTTGAGGTTTTCACCTGTCACGATCCCTGGTCGTCCTTGCCGGAGCGGCCCCTGTTGAATGTAATAGTAATGTTGCTCCCATTACATCACTTTCAAATACTTCACAGCTTGATAGCACAAGGACGCACGTGGACAGTCTCTATCTGTGGCAGAGCAGTTGAAGGGGTCGACTAGAGGCGCGGGGGTTACCCGTTAGCCAGTAGATCGTCAGTGTTTGTATGTGAGAAGTTAATCTTCTGGTGCTGACGTTGGGTATTAATTGGTAGGTGTGCTGTGTTAGGTTGAGTTAGTTTAAATATGTAAGCCTATGTGTTGATTTATTATTATTATTATTATTATTATTATTAGCACCGCGTCTTACTACCCATTCGGGTTATACGCACTTACGCTAATGTGTAATGGTAGGGTGGTTGTGAGATGAAATGGAGGACCTACAGTTTAACGTGGAATCCGAACCACGGTGGAGGCCCGGCATTCCACACATTCACGAGTTGTGATTAATACACGTCTTGTCAGAGGTGAGGGTTTGGTAATCAGATAAATCTGTGCCGGGACCGAGGATTGAACCCCGGACCCCAGCACAAAAGTCTGACACCTTACCCTTAGACCCCGCCAGATCTCCTATGTGTTGATATAGCTATATGTTTTCTAAAGTGCACGTTTAAACACCATAATAATCCACGAGTTGCTTTAGTCATAATATGGTCATTTCAAGAAACATTTCAGTACATAGCCTCAAACATAAAATAAACGAGGAGTAGCAAACATTAATAACCTATATGTATCTTAAAATAATCAAAATTGACATGCTCTCTTAAATGGGTTAGCTGCAAAACATGTGGCTTAGCCTATGAATGTATGAAAGTAGATTTAGCAATTATTATTATTATTAAGCTATTCTAACAGTAGACTATACTGCCGATGACGGTGAGTTCAAGGTTCGAATCTAAGTCGGGTGTACTGAGGGTGGCTTTTACAAAATAGTTTTACACTCTCCCTCCACGCAAATGCGGGTACACTCCTTATAATTATAACCTTCTTAATCCCTTAAACTAATAGTCTGATTATTTGCCTACATAAGTGTATAAGAGAACGGGTAAACGCGGTGCAAAAAAAAAAGACACTATATTTTTAAAACTGTCGAATAAGGTTGCTTCTATGGCAATCTAAGACCAGTATAATCTAAGTCAACATATTTTTTTATTAATTATTTGTTCGTTTAAAAGAGCTCATCACACAAATTCCGAATAGAGACATAGCATTAACACGCACGACCTAATTTCGATTACGGCATTCAAGCACTAAATAACATGGACATCGGTGTTCACGTGGTCTAAATCATCAGGCCCACAAGAGAGTGGATTGCCAATTGGGATGCGGAGCTACCCATGTGATCTTTCAGTGTAATTTTAGCATCTCTTCCCGCTAATGTGGGTACATTGTAACTAAGTTACCCTCTCCAATCTCTACGCCTTACAGTAAGTTGTCAATAGCCTTGGACGTAGTCTACTGATAAAATAATAAAAACAAAAAACATAACATTTACATCAGTTGACAACCTTAACCCGCACCGGTGAGTATGCGTACAAATAAGTTGGTCTCAACTAATATGGTTTGCTAGTGAGGGAAAGGTCTGCGTTCGAATCCCAGCCCAGTGTATTTAGGTGGTAATTCTTAAGTCGTTACCATTTTCTGCCTAAAGTGACTTATGTTAACCAATTCGGAAATAATTATTTGTTTGGTAATACTATTATCAATAAAAAGTGTTGTCAATCTGTTCTAATAAGACTTTACTAAGTATTACAGACGGTATATTTGGCGTTTTCATAACTTATTGAAAAAACAAAATATATTAATATAATTATTATAATTTTTTGTTTTGCGTTGTAGCAACAAGATATATTACATCTCATAAAATAATAAACTGAAACGTATTATATTTACAATAAAAAAAGTTTTTTTATAACTTGAAGAAAGAGCCTTACAATATATTTGTTTCAAAATAAAAACTGTTTATTTTGTGAACAACCCATGAACACAACCAAAGACCGTATGACGTCATAAACCACTCTATTTAGGCTGGTGTATCATCTCTATTTATGGAGAGAACGCAACATTTTAGAAGCTCTCGTTTGAAAATAATTTTTAAGTGAACAACAGACACCACTTCCATAAAACAACATCCAAAACGGTTATTTTCATATTATGTTCGTGTTTAAATAATGTGAAACCCGCCTCGGTGGCGTAGTTAGCTAACGTGCTAGTCGTGTTGAGCTCGACTGCCGAGGACGGGGAGATCGAGGTTCGAATCTCGGTCGGGTGAACTAGGGGTGGTTTTTCTTAAATGGTTTTCCACTCTCCCTACACGCAAATGCGGAATCACTTCCTCTAAATTCAACCTTCCCAATTCCTTATCCATTAGCTTAATTAGTACTTAAGCGTATAACCCGAACGGGTAGTAAGACGCGGTGGTAAAAAAAATGTGAACACGGTTAAAAGAAAAATATACAAAAAAAAAATTGTTAGTTGTGAAAGTTTTGACCGCCAAAAGTAACAACTCATCATAATTATGGTTTGACGAATGGTAACTTTTCCTAGCTGTCATTTATCATCTCTCCTACCGTAGATGGGCAGTAGTTTTGTTCCTTTTCAGGCCGTGACTAACAAATTTAATTAGCGCCTACTACTATTTGAATGCGAGGATCAACCCAAACACAATTTTAAGGCCCTATTTACATATATTTGGACGCCAGCCAATCCTCTATTAGACTTTAACCGATTTTATTTTAGCACCACGTCTTACTAACCGTTTGGGTTATATGCCTATGTACTAATTACACTCATGTTTTTAAGGCTCATGAAGTTTATATTTAGAAGAAGTGTAACAGCATTTGCGTGGAAGTAGATTGGAAAACCACCGTCAGTACATCCGACCGAGATTTGAACCTCGATTTCCCCGTCATCAGCAGTCTAGTCTACTGTGAGTTTAGCGCGTTAGACCTCGTGGCCACCGAAGCGGGCATGTGGAATATCTAATCATACTAATGCAATAGGTATAAGGAGGGTAGGATTAAAAGAGAATATACCTCTGTGGATTTTAAAGTGGGAAACCATTTAAAAAAAATTACACCCTTCCATTACCGGATAAATAAGACTAGATTAACCTGATATTTAGCCTGCATGCCAACCAATGCAGGTTTTAAAAATAAAAAAACATTCAAGCTGTCCATGACCTACATTTTAATGGCTGACCAAGTGAAGAGGTACTGCTAATATTGATTAACAGTTTTCCAATAGTCAAGTCATCAGAATTAAACTATCAACAAATTAACGGGAGAATGAACGAAGCTGGCGGAGTATAACTAAAAAAAAAAAGTCACTTTCAAGCGAATTGATGCCATCCGCGGAGAGTTAGTAGATCGTTAGCTGCAAAGTGGAGCCTCTTCCACTCGTAATCTTCTGGTGAAAACAGACTCCTCAAGTGACCTTGATACGACGATGGCCTTCACATCAACTTTTTTTTTATTGGCTCGTCTGTACAGTTACTATTTCCTCTGGGGTGGGGGTAGGGAGAAGGGGTGTTCCTGGACACCACCAACAAGAAACAAGTTCGCGCGCTACGCCCCTATTAATGGCGCTAGGACCTGCGAGGTCTAAATAACCTAGGGGATAATATAAAAAATGCGAACTAAGTACCAAATTGGATTTGATCCAGAGTCACTCAACGTAGGGAGAACACAGGCTATGTTTGATGTGTGATGGCCCAACCAACCGCGCCTCAATTCCCATAAACAACACTTGCGGGCGGCTTTCCCTAGAAATAAAATGTCACCCTCCCTCCTCATCCTATGCAGTTAGTTTGATGTATTTACGCCTATATTATTATTAGCACCACGTCTTACTACCCGTTCAGGTTATACGCACTTACGCTAACGTGTAATAGTAGGGTGATTGTGAGATGAAATGGAGGTCCTACAGTTTAACGTGGAATCCGAACCACGGTGGAGGCCTGGCATCCCCCAAATTCACAAGTTGTGATTAATACACGTCTTGTCAGAGGTGAAGGAAGGGTTTGGTAATCCGATAGATCTGTGCCGGGACCGAGGATTGAACCCCGGACCCCAGCATAGAAGTCTGACATCTTACTCCTAAACCACCAGGTCACCTTTACACCTCTATTAAAATAGCCGGTACATTGTAGGTGGTGAGGATGACACAATAGCGCTCTCGCTCTCATTGTTAGAGAGAGAGAGAAACTACATACCTGAGGGAACCGCGTTAGACCACAGGTGGAGGCGACTATTGGCCATATTTATAGTCAAGTCAAAGGGGTTAACCAATCTCGCGGTATACGAATAATAAACAAGTTACCTGCTTCGGTGTACGCGTGGTCTAACGCGCTAATCTCGCATTAGACTAAATTGTCAATGACGGGGAGATCAAGGTTCAATTCTCGGTTGGGTTTACTGAGAGTGGTTTTTACAAAATGGTTTCCCACTCTCTCTCAACCTGAATAAGAGTACACTTCATATAAATATAACCTTCATAATCCTTAAAACCATTAGCATAATAATGCTATATCATCGTATTACCCGAACCGATAGTAAGTCGCGGCGATGGGGAAAAAACCACACAAAAAAAAACCAATCAATTCAAGTCGAATGGCGGAGTGGCTGATGTCCGGATATATATAAATACTGCCCTATCAAATACAAATAGTAGGCCTAGTTGGCCCTAGTTAAATTTGATAGCTGGTATGTGTTTGAAAATCTCGAGTTACCAGTAATATTATAATTTATCATTGTGGACCACTACAACGCCAAGGCCTATCTTAAACAAGACAGAAGTGTTAAACGGGCCATGTCTCGTCTGGTCAGGAGTGGCCCGACATAGCATATACAGCCCAATAGCAATTTGGAGTCAAATGGAACCATTTATTAAGTATGGAAGTGATGTGTTTAAATTATGTAAGCTAAGTGAGCTGCTAGCATGTCCGACTCGGTTGGCTCTACAACCAAGGCACAGTGGTTTACACACCTGAATCTGTCCTGGACTCGAACCAAGGTCCGATATACTAGTGCTTCCCCCCTACTATTTCTTTGAGGTGTCCCACCCTCCCCGGCTTATGATCCATTATATTTAGATTACTTAAATCCAGCTTAACCTTCTTTCGTTTTGTTGGAACCTAACTAGAGTTACCCTATTTAACCAGTCAAAGAGATGGGCAGCAGTGCCACCAAGCATGATCGGGTGCCCTATGCATTTCGTCTTTGAATTACCTGAACTACTTTCTGGTGATTAATAATGTGGTCGCCTACATCTATGTATCTTATCACTAGACTAATCAATAAGAGTTAGAATCAATAAATACTCTTTATCAGCTAGATATAAATGATAGGTTATGGATGAATGATCAAAGTGTTGGTTGACCAAAGTCCAGAACTGATAACTCCCATCTGTAGGGGCTTACGAGTGATTTAGTGAGGGCAAGCTAAGCTCTACGTATGACAGCACGACGAACGCGACAGTAAAATACTTATTAACTTGATAAGGTTTATTTTTCCACCCCGTCTTATTACCCGTCTATGGTACTATATGTATTTAATTATTTTAATGACACAGGAATAAGTAAGATAGAATTTAGAGGAAATACACCTGTATTTGCGTAGTAATTAGGCATGCCTATTTATGTATAGCATAAAGTATTAACTTCCAAACCGAGAAAACTAAACGATCTACATAGATTTTGAATTATAGTTTCTCACCTATTTCATAAACAACTTAATTAGTTATGTTTGAATTGACATGAAATACATTTAAAAAGTTTGTTTTGTTTACCTTTTAGGCTGAATATTTTACAACTATTGCTGGATGTTACATTCCTTCTAACTTAAAAAAAAAAAGAGACAAAAACATTACAGGCGTAGGGGTTATATAGGCGTACTTTTACAATGGGTTTTAGTTTCATATCGCACTGAATTTGATTAGGTAACTTTTAACTTCACGTTCAAAAATGTTTGTGAAGTAAGTAAAATGGAGTACAATTAGGTTATAAACAAATATATTTGAATTTGAGACAATTAAATTAAAAAATATAAGAAAATTCCAATAATAACCTACCTTACAGCAGTTAAATCAGCGGTGTTATCTTATTCGAAATTCAAGTGATGTTTATTTTACTCCAAGGATGACTTGTTGAATTGATGAAAACCAAAGTTTAATCTTGGAAATTGGAGGCGATATTGAATTAGGTAATATATTTGTAACACACAAATTTTAATATAGTATTTCACTTAAACAGTATTTTTTGACCACTTCACTTATTTCTTATACAACTCTCCCAAGATATTGACTATAAAGGAAGGAAATGAATTAATTGTTTCTAGAAGATTATTTGTTTTAACCAGACATAACAATGTGTAAAAAGTGATAAAATATTTACATTTAAGTACTTCTTAGATGCTTAATTTACACTTTAAACCTATATAATGTAAGAACCATCAATCTCCTTGAAAATGTTGGAGAAACTTTCCCTGAAAGTTAGGGAGGACATCAGTATCTTTTTAAATATATTACAGCTACTTTTTGAAAATAGAACATTTTTGATAACAATAGGTATAAAAAGAACAATTTCATTTCACCACACGAATATCGCAGAATCAACCTATACTCTAAGATGATTCCAACAATTTTGTTTACACAACATAAAACAAAACATGTTTACAAAAAACATTCACCACGAGATTTTTAACACATTGCGTCTACGTTATAACCCGCGCGCCGACATACAACTGACACATGACGGGAGAACTCTTGTGTTCGAAAACCGGCTTCCGCGCCACTAGCGCATCACAGCGGAGAGACAGATACACTACAATGTGTAGGCGGACTTTGTTTCAATGAAACAAACAGATTTTTTTTTTTTTATCTGGAGTCATGAGAGAGAGAATGAAATAGAATCTAAATTCGCCATTTAGGCTTAAAATAATATGTGAACAATTAGCTAAAATAAAGTTAAATCATGTCGAGAAACAATAAAATTTTGTATTGAAATGCAGTTTAGCTGAGAATTAACGATAGAAAACAGGAGTCTGTGGTCGTATGGTCCTTGGCGCCACGCTCGTGATAGTCTCTGTGATAATCTCTTTTGATAGACTGGATTGCTTATGACGGGGAGAATGAGGTTTGAATCCTGGTCGGATGTACTCAGTGACGGAGCTACGGATTATTTGGGGGCGCAATATATGAAAAGGGTTTATAGGGGCACTAATTTTTAAAAGAAACAAGAAAACAATTAAAGGGAAAATTTATCTTTAGCATATTGAGGACACGATACATATATTTTAAGTTTTTTAACTAGCACTTTATTTCTAAAATCCTGCGGATTCTGTGGTTTTTCTGTTGAACTAATTTTTAGATATGCATGATGTTGCATCAGAGTCCCGAAGAGAGAAGTAATAGTTTTTTTGTAAAATGCTTTGTATTTTTTTGTCAAATTTTTAAAGCTTTTTTTTTAGTTTTATGTAAAAGGCTATGTTATAACATCTAGAGGTTATGTAAATAAATGGTACAATTATCTTTACTGTACATTTTTATTTTACCTATTCCAGACATTTATACCACTTTTGATTATTTTCTTTAAACTGTTGCTGATACGAAGACATAAAATAATTGAAGCACAAATTATATATTTAACCTTTTATATTAAAACAATATTTATGGATAAAATAAATAACACAACCCTCTAAATTTAAAAAAAATGGATGTTTCTTAACAATGAAGTAGAATTCATTATAACATGATGGCTAAGTGGAAAGGGGGGGGGGGAGGGTAATGTTTTAAACACCATAGGGTAAGGATGGGGGTCAAGGGGTAGGCGCTACCAAACCAAGCTCCATCACTGTTTGTACTGAGGGTATTTTTTTCCTAAATGGTTTACCACTCTCAATAAACGCAAATGTGGGAGCAAGATGCTATAAACAAAATAAAAAACAATAGCAAAAAAGGGGGAAGCGATCTTTATTACTCACATTTTAAACGTTTAAAAAAAATATAGCGTGCGTAAAAAACCCTTTTTTAGTTGTGAAATATATCCATATTAGCCATAAATGTACGGGGAGGGAGGGGGGGGGAGGTTATACTAACGGTGGACATGGAAACATAATAAGTAACCTAATTTTGGTAGCTACTTTTTGTGGTTTTATATGAACACTAGATAGCTGTTGACCGCGGCTTTGCTCGCGTGGAAGTTGATTATATACAAATACGAAAATATACATATGTATTTACAGATTAATTTAAAATATTACGTTACGTTGATGACCATAACTTGACCTCAGATCAAAAATAATGCAAGTCCGATACAAACTTTCACCCCCTTTTTCATCCCTTATTAAATAAAATTTCCAAAATTCCTGAAACACGAATTTATTTGTTATACGTCAATAACCGAAATACAAAATTTTGTTTATGTAACTTTCAAAATGACGGACTTTCATACATATTATCAAACATATTATCATCCCCTATTTTGACCCCTTTGGGGTGGAATTTTCTAAAATCCTTTTTTAGTGGGTGCCTACATAACAAAATGAATATACAGTCCGAATTTCATGCTTGTAGCCTTGATAGTTTGCGCTCGGCGATGATGAATCAGTCAATCAGTCAGTCAGGACATGTTATTTTATAAGTATAGATATATACAGTTATCTTCCCATATTATGTTACATTACTCTTATCTTTAAAGTTAACAGGGGTGAATTGGTCCACTGGGGCACAGGGGGTTGGGGTTATTTGAATTGGACCACCGCAAGGTTTAAACTAAGCTAAAGCTAACTGTTACTATACAAATTATATATATATATAGGCCTATATATATAAATTACTAGTCGTTTGGATTATACGCGTATGTACTTACGCTAATTATTATAAAGGTAATTTTTAGAGGAATTGTATCAGCATTTGCGTGGAGAGATGTAAAAATATTTTTAAAAGACCACCCCTCAGCTTACCCGACCAAGATTTGAGTTTTAATCTCCCTGTCATCGGGAGTCTAGTCTGCTGAGAGAGTAGCGCCTTATACCATGCGACCACCGAAGTAGGCTTTTAAAAAATATTTAAATTGCAATCTAAAGTTCCAGTGAGTAAGTCAATTTTGAGAATGCCCAAATACATCTCATTTGTGAAGATGTACGATGGCATTAAATGTAAAACCAATCCCTCTGTTGTTTAGGAATAATTTCCTAAGCCAAAACGTATAGAGCATTTGTTTTAGTGACTGTATAATGTTATTAGCTTTGTAATTAAAACAATTAGCGAGTGGAGAAACATTTTACGAAACTTATAATACATTTAAAAAAAAATTGACTCCCTTACAATTTAGAGGTATTTTTGCTCGTATCGGTAGAAAGAGGAAGCCGATGCTTTAAAGTTGACTGAATAGCAACGTTATTATCGATAATGTAGTAGAAATGGCCATGGTATTAAATTTACCAATAAAAAAAATAAACACCTCATTTCACTTCAGCTTGCACTGTAACTTTAGTGGTATTATTTATATATGTATTTTAAGAACTGTAATGTAATATTTGTAATCTCATACTCCTTGGAACCTGCCAGTCCCCCCTACCCCCCTTTTAAAACCCCTTGTTCCCAAACATTAGCCCACTTTTTCAGTAAAAACGAAAACCACTTTTTTCTCATAAGTATAGTATAATAGTTTGGAATGAAATTTAAAAAAACAAACAAAAAAAAACGAGTTATTAGTAAATTCCTCCTTAGATGATTTTTCCTCTCTAAAACAATATATTTTGTCAGGGAGATCAGGGTTCAAATTCCGGTTGGGTATCTTTTTTTTACTAAATTATTTACCAATCTCCTTTCATGCAAATACGGGTAGACTTACTCTAAAATGCTTTCTTCCTCATCCCTTTCCTGTTAGAGTATTCATCAAATATGGATATAACGTGAACAGGTAATAAGACCCGGTTGTAAGCAAACAAAATGAACAATTTTTAACCTTTTTTGTATCGAGAAAGTATTGTGATTGTGAAGATATTCAACCTCTAAAATAGTTCTCGATGTTTTATGTGCCTCTTAACTAAAAGTAAAAAAGTTATTTAGTTTTACCATTATCTCTGTACTCCGTTCTGTAAGTATCTGGGACTACAGCTGAGATGATTTGACAGATTTTTGGTAAAACTTATTTAGATTTCATACCTTGAAGCCAAATTATTTCTAGCTTTAAAATTAAAGTAGTCTACTGAAATATAATTTTTGAAAATTCAGAATTTGTCGATAATGACCTTAACAATATTGCTCAAAATATATATCATGGAAGAGTGATTTACTTGTTCAATAAATCAAACCATATGATAAGTTTTTTTTATTGGTTTTTACACTACAGTAAAATATGCTCGATCGCCTATACAGTAGGCCAACTATCTGAGTGCTCAAGCAAACATTTTCTAGCCCCAACTTGTTCTTTCCCCTATGTTACTTAAGCAAACGCGGGGCCATGTATGGCTGCACCGTTTTCACACCCTTGAGGGGGACCCTTATGTTTCTGGTGTTAACATCATCAGGAGAAGTGTTAAAATTTAAAACTTGGCATATATTGTTTGTATTCGTTTCATTTAAATGGCTGAAAATATTTTTCAGAGAAAAATTATTGAAATGTAATAATTATTATGGTCAAGACATTGATGACTTAAAAAATAACAAATAATTACTCATAATTGATTGAAACATTTAACAAACTTACTTAAGAATGGTTGTAAAAGGAATAGTTCTTTTATAATTCCTTTACTCAACACTATTTTTACCAAACTTATTTTTTCCTCAAATTACTTTTTATATGTAATTTCAAGCCCAAATATCTCATCCGATTTAAATTATTATTTTTACTATTACTATTATTATTAGCACCGCATCTTACAACCCGTTCGGGTTATACACACTTACGCTAATGTGTAATGGTAGGGTGATTGTGAGATGAAATGGAGGACCTACAGTTTAACGTGGGATCCGAACCATGGTGGAGGCCGGGCATTCCACCCATTCCCAAGTTTGATTAATATACGTCTTGTCAGAGGTGAAGGAAGGGTTTGGCAATCAGATAAATCTGTGCCAAAACCGAGGATTGAACCCTGGACACCAGCACAGAAGTCTGACACCTTACTCCTAGAACACCAGGTCACCCACATCCAAGTTAAAAAAATATATAATAGGAAAAATTGTTTTAACTTTCCCAGGTTAATTTTTCTCTATCTTAAATTCCTGTTTCAAGCTAAACCCAAGTATAAAAAGTGTAATAGTGACAAATTCAAATTTTTTAAATCATGAATATGAATATTTTTCTAGTCTCAGATATCCTTATGGATTTGAAGTATTCAATGGACACATTCCTAAAACAAACTTTATTTCACCCATTAAATAATAATAATAATAAAATATTCAGACAGTTGAAGGCACCTTTAGACTCTGCACTTAGCCACACCAATATTTGTGTTCGACATCAGCGGTGGAACGGACACAGTACCACTTTTCTGTGGCTGTGTGTGAAACCCTCAATTTATTTCCAGTATTTGCAAATGGAAGCACTTTGTCGGACTACTGTTGAGTGGTCTGAAGATGCCCTAAAACTGTTTGCATCATACTTTTATACAGCTTAACAACCACACTATATGTTTATATACACTGATTAGTGGTAAATAAAATGTTTGTATTTTGTTATATAAAAACACTCAAAAACTTTTCACTTTGAGGTAATTGTATTATATTTGGAAGAAGGTACAGGAAAGGTGGATAGAAATATATACAAGGAAAGGACTCAATATGGTTTTTACAATGAAAAGAACACAGTTTTTACTTTGCATTGTTGGTGCCATTGGTCAAAGTGGTAATAGCTGCATCTCGGATAAAATCAATCGTTTCCACCACTCTACTTCCTGATGAGTTTCAAAACCTAAGTCTGAGGATTGAGTGGTAACGATTGATTTTCTTTAAGATTCAGCCATTACCTCTCTTTTTTACAATGGCAGCAATGTGAAGTGTGTCATTCCCTTTTACATGTTTTTATCCAACTTTCATTCTTAAATTTAAAATATTTGTTTGTGGTCACAGTCATTTTATAAAAGCCATGGCATAGATTGGTTATAGAAATATTGGGAACTTTTTGTTGTTGTTGTAATAATGCAGTTGGTACTTTTTTCCCCCTAGCAATTTTAGGCAAAAGGGGCATAGCGTTGACGTCTGCTACTTAATAAAACTACATATAGTTTTAACATTGTTAATTCCTGTTAAATACAACTTGATTAATCATCATAGTCTTATAGAAAAGATCAGATAGTAAATTTTGTGTGTGTTAACTAATACAATATTATTCTTTATCAGCAAATATGGACCTACCTTTATATAGCCATGTTTAGTCGAAGATAGGTGTGTCAAAAAGTTGATAAAAGGGCCAAATGGAAAACAAAAAATAATTCCAACCTGGTACTTTTTAATTAAAAATAACTAAGTTTAAATGGAAAAATGTTTTTATCAACACTAAAACGTTAGTAGATTTAATCATACATTCTTTAGTAAATCAACACATCTTTGAAAAGTTAAGAGTCAATTAAACATGATAAGTAATAACATTCCCAAATGATATATTCTCCCTTATTAATAAAAAGTAAAATGACCAAATTGTAAATTGGCTTATCATTAGTACTATGGGGCACGTAAGTTTGACATATACCTGGTCTAAACAATAGAACTAGAAAACCTAGGTTAGATCAGACCAAGAGTGCATCTATCTATTACCCTTACTCAAAACTTGTACATATTTAACTCCTTGAAACTAAGAATGAAAGTATTGAAATTAATTTATTGATTATTTTTATAGCAGTACCTGTAAGAATTGAGGTAGATAATATCAAAACACCTATTGTTTAACGTCACTAAACTTAAAATATTTTATTTAAGATTTAGGTCCATCTGTACTATGTTCGTGTAGAGCTGCTAACCTGAATGGCAAAGAAAATTTATATGGTTAAAAAAGGATTTAAGCATAGCCAATGGGGGAATAAAGGATCTTAAATGTCATTAAAAAAAATTATCACACAAGGAACTAGTGTGGTGTAAACAAGTCATCCAAAGGGAAAATTTTGTAACAAATTGTAGTAATGTGAATGATACACAACTGAGAATGCGTCAAATTTAGTGTGTGAAAATAAATTGTCGGTAAAATAAAGTAATAATTAAGTGGATTATTTTTATTTTTTTAAATAATATTTTACAGAATTTTTTAATGTCAATAACAGTGCTTTTAAATTAATTTGACAGCAGTCTTAGGATATGAATAAAGATGCCACTTAAAACCAATGGTATATTCTAAAAATGAGTGTAGTCAGAAAGAGAATAATTATATGTTTTGGATTTGAAATAAAACAAATTGTTTATTACACATTTCTTTTAATTATTAAAAGTTTATTTTCCTTCAAATAATACTAAATGTTTTTTTAAAGACAGGAATGCATGCATTCTCCAACAGATTAATAAAACAAAACCAGGAGATTGTTATCACTTAAATCTTGTTGAATTAAAATAAATGGTTTGTTTGTATATATATATATATTTGTTTGTACACTAACAATACAAGAGCAGGGAGCCACCATAAAGGGCCCAACATTTACTATGTTAGCAAACTCCATTAGGAAATAACCGAGCATAAGATTGCTAAAAAGATGCTATGGATAATGACCCTTACAAAAGAGCAAACATCATAATGAAATACACATATATAGTTTAAACAAAAATTTGTACATGTACATAAAAAATTAATTTTAGTTTTAAAATATTTTTTAAGAATAAATAGTTGTTAATATTAAAAAAGAGCGATACAAATATAACTTTTTAAACCGATTACAAAAATTGCAAGGGTGATTTTTTTTTGTGAGCATATATTAATAGTTTTCATTGCTTAGTAATTTTTAATTTGTCTAATGGAAAATTTGCTCAAATCCAAATTTACAAATGTCTTAACATAATACAACCAATAATGAATACTAGCTCATTTAAGTTGATCAGAGAAATACAAACATTAATAGATGTTTTATTGTGCTGTTCTATTTGTTAGGAAAGTTATGCCAAATATTATAACTATCACATAAAAAAAGAGTCACTATTAAATATTATCTCAACTAATTGGCACATTACAAATAACCTTAAAAATACCATTTATTGCATAACCTTTCTTTGAAAGATAATTAAAAAAACCAAAATTATGAAGAAAATGATTAGTTAATTTGTGTGAAAAATTAAATTTTAATCAAATTAGTTTTGAAATAAAAAGTTGATATTAAAATAAAAGTATGATGCAACATAAAAGAGATAAAATAAATAGAAATAGTAATCCAAATGTGTTTCTTCCAAAATATAAATTTTTAGCAGATACAAAAGACATAGCACATTCCCGATACTGTTAATATTAATGAAATAATAAAGACTAGGGGAAAAAATGTATTAATATGTATAAAACATAAAACATCTTACACAAATAACATCAAATATACACGATAACAACAAAAAGCAGGACGATGAACCTACTAAATACATATAGGTATAAACAGCCATCTCAAATAAACATAACTGATTACTAATTATCAATTTGAGCTCTAGATTTATCTACAACGCAAAGAAAGTTATAATACAATATTCCGTGTCGTACAGTCGCAAGGAATAATATTGCACACATAAGCAAATAAAAATATGTGCATAGATTATAATATTATTTATGTGCATTATACAAAGACATTAATACTTTGAATGCATATTTTGTAACATACAAGGAAGATTATTTAATCTTTCAACACATATTAATCTTTATACTGTACAGAGAAATTAAACATTGGAAGGAATATAGAAGGGCAAGACCTACAGTTTTCTGGTTAAATGTTTAGACCTTGCACTTCTAGCTTCTTTTCAATGTTTAATTCAATACAGCCGTTTGGCGCCATTTTTTCTTTCTTTTTACAATGAGTATTTATTGATAGCTATACTATTTTTTATTTCTATGTATACAAATAAAATATGTTTTGAATTGATAAGTGGCCTGTTTAAGTTTTATATTTATTTGATAAATCATGCAATGGACAATATCAAAACTATTTTACTTCACTATCAACAGTTGGACCAGTTAAAATACTAAACTTAAAGCTCTTTGACATGTAATACATAGTTACTCTAACTGACATAATTTTAACCAGTGGTTTGTGTTTTTTAACACCCTGTATATCCTTACTACAAAACTATTGTAGAATATATGTACGCAAATGGGGAACATGAACGCTTGGGCTCGCTAGATTTAATGAGTTGCTAAACACTTAACAGGAAATATTCAGGGATATATTATTTTAAAACATGGACAGTTAAACTAATGAGTAGTTACAAAAGAAGAAAGTTCACCTGGAGAGGAGTGGAGATGGGAGACGGGGGGGGGGGGGGGGGGTAAGTACTATAATCCAACTTAAAATGCTGAGCTCACCCCACTAGCACTGTTATAGTATGCTAATAAAAGTATCAATACAAACTATAATTCACCGTTGTCTTGTCGATTCATCCTTTAAATTGTAAATAAATTTTATTTCCCCTCTAAGATGTAACTATATATATATATGAAAAAAGGTACATGGAAAAATTATAGGGAACAATCCCAAATTACTTTCACATCTAAAAGAGTAATAAATATTTAAGTACTGCATTTTACTACGACTGCAGCTGTACCAAGAGGTGAAGGTTGACTCTTTATAGAAACTGCAAATAACTGCCTAAATATTTTATCTCCAAAATGAAGAAAAGTGTTCTTTAAAGAGTTAAGTCATACATAAGTGGATGAGATGAAAATATAAACACAATATTTCAATAGTGAAAACTGTTAAAAGTACTAAATAAGGTCACATGTGAATGAGCAATTGTGATCGTAGTTTAGTTTGGTGAGAGTCAAAATATGATGTTCACTTTCAAGCAACATTCAGTGCTATAAGATAGAAAAGGATGTCGAATTTGAGAGCCTATTTCACCTCATTCCCAGAAGGATCCTTCTCTCATTACTTCTCAATAGTTTGTTTATTCCTTTCATGTGTTAAAATAAAATTTTAGCCATTTATCTTCATTATAATAATAAATTTTATAAATGAAGAATGTCAGCATTTTTAAAGCATTGTAACACAAATAAATGAAAGTTTATATTTATTCTTAAATAATATTTTTTTCTAACAAACAATTTATGATTTTCTATGGATACTGATATTGTATACACAGAGATTTTCAGCATGGAATGTGATTAATCAGTTTAGTTTTTTGTCTGAGCATTAAAATTGTGTATAAAATAATTTTCTTGGGTTAATTTTTAAAGGTTTCCATAGAAAATTTGGTTTTGAGCATTTGTTTATTTTCAATTGTTATGTTTATGAGAAAACTTCCAATAAAAAGGAAAAAATATTCCTGAAAATCTTTTCTAATATGGATTATCATGTTATCAATAAATGTAATAGTATATATTATAGTGAAAATAAACCTTTTCAATTAAAAATGTAAATTATAAATATCACTTTTACCATTCTGATAATTGTCCAATAATGCAAAGCAAGTGATAGTGAGGAAACAAACTGAAAGGACAGTTAGGTTAGGCCCAGGTCAGAACAAACATACTGTACATCTCTTTTATCAATTTAGAGAACAGAATTTAGCTAAAGATTTAAGACAAATATTATTTAAAAGGTTCTGAAATTATAAAAGTTCCTAAATATGTATTAACTTTAAGATAATTTAAAAATTTATTTTATTGCTAAAACAAATTTATAGTTGTTTTAACTGTCCATTAAATAAATAAGATAACTAATATTGATAACA
The DNA here is from genome assembly GCA_039000515.1 of Timema cristinae. Classification (NCBI taxonomy): domain Eukaryota; kingdom Metazoa; phylum Arthropoda; class Insecta; order Phasmatodea; family Timematidae; genus Timema; species Timema cristinae. Next base: position 23,580,357 of record JBCFYV010001001.1, on the reverse strand, counting down.
TTCTTTCAAATATTTGTGTTATATCAAAAATATTTATATTTTATAAAAAAAGGTTTGTCAGTTTGATACATATAAAAGAAGTGTTTGTTTTTATAACTATGTTTCAGTAATATATGTTATGGCGTAAGTAGGCTATAAGTGATAACATTCAAACTCAAAATATATGTTTTGATATCATATCAAGTGTTTGATTAAAGGCTGTGAAAAATTAATAATTACTTAAGAGAAAATATGTTTGGTTACTTTAAAGATAGTTTTTGAAACAACATTTGAAAGATTTACAGTACCAGGCAACGGAATGTCCAAGATCAGTAGATGGCCGATGTATCTGCCAGAGTTTACTTATAAGATTGAAGGAACTGTCTCCCTAACCTATCACGATGTTGTCCCATGTGTCGTTTCATCCTGCGTGAAATATGAGTTAAAGAAAGGTGCATTATCTACCCACTTGTCCAACATTATTTGAATATTATTCTTATGTGTTCTGTCTTTCACCAGGTCTGTAGTCTTGTCCAAATGTAATCCTTCCAAAGGGAACTTTTTTAGATCCTTACAATGTATCTTTTTTTCTATTCTTAGTTTGCCATTATCTAATTTAGAAAGTGTTTTACAGTATAGTGATTTAGTATCAAGCTGACAATTTTTACAGACTTTATTTATAAATTTTACTATATAGGTTAACATTTATTGTTTGCATTATTGGAAAAAGAATACAAAGGTTTTCATGCTGGGATACAATAATGTATATGACGTAAACAGTAATATTGTAATTATTATAATAATACATAAAAATGCTTAAATGTTAAAATACTGTTGTTTAAATGTGTTACAGATCAGGAGGTGAGTAATTTATTTTAATTTAAACTACAAAACACATAAAACTAAATCACTAGTTTATTATTCACGGCACGACATTTAAAAGACACAAAGATTTGAAGACGAGGAATGTAATATATAAACATACAGTTCTTCTTGGAAGTCATGATGGTTTTAGACAGTAACATTATCTTTTATTTGGTTAATGTTCTGTATTTACAAGTTCTTAATATTTCCACTATAAAGGGATTCGATAGTATGAGTGCGACTTTCTTGATGACTATACACTTGCACAAGTTAGATTAACTGTTGCCAAGTATAGTCATGTGTTACAAATTTCAAGGTATTCAAATTTAAATACACTAGAGTCACGATTATCCGCCTTAAAGTGGCATCATTCTGAGCCGGATAATACGGAATCCGAGAGTAAATAATTTTCAGTATGTGTTTGCCTGTGTAGCTACGCCTAAGGCACACCTCCCTTGACACAGCTTCAGTTTCCAGCCACATCAAAACAGTGCTGCTATCACATCGACCAATAGTACTTTACTATGTGTCAACCGCATGAATAACAGTTATAATTTGCTGTTTCAAATGTAATAGTTGTTAGGAGTTTGTGATCATTAAAAAAAATACTATTGGATATGTACCAATTTGTTTATTTTAAATGCACTTGTTAACTCTGAGAACCAGGCTGAATAATCGCGACTCGTGTATATTTTTGGACCGTGATGGCATAAGAAAGGGAAGCCCATTTTTTTTTTAAAAACAAATTGTATTTAAAAAGCATTTTGGAGACAAGAGTTCAAATCATAGTTTTATCTTTTGCTTTGAAACAAACCATCGCTTGACCGGTCCTTAATATCACACACATATTTTAGTTAAAATTCACAAGTGAGATTATTATATTTAAAATGCTGTTTAGTGTTTGGATGGTTAATTCAGAAATTGTTTAGCAGGTAAATTCTTTTATAGTTTTGGCTTTTGTGATCAGTGATAAGATACCAAAAACATTTGTGCAAAGAAAGAGACTTCACCATTGAGTCATACATTCCAGAAAGATATTGGTTTGTGATACTTAAGAATATATTTAAGTAGGTAAAATTATAGTGTTTGGTTTTATTTTAAACACAAAGAATTTTCTTTGAATCTGATAAAAAGTGGGCTCAAACTATATTGGTATAAATTTAGTTGTATAGTGAATAAACTTTTACTATTTTAACATCTGGCAAACATAATTAAATAGATATCAAATTTCAGATGATAACTTCAGTAAACTAAATAGTTAAGATATAGTTTGACTTAAGAGCTGTAGTAATAATATATTCGTTTATTTGATTCACTTCCTTTTGGCCTATAATTTACTTCAGATTTTGCTTATAATGAGAAAATAGATGACAATAATAAAACATTTGTAATACCTTATCTTCCAAATGAGTTGAAAGAAATTAAAATGATTGAAGTATTATAGTTAATTAGGAAGAACTGCTCAGCTAATCTTCGTACATGAATACATAATGTCATTACAAATAAATCATTTAACACTTAGCATTTCTTCATAAAAGCCAACAAAATATATACATACATCTGTGCAAAAGCTAGACAATCATTTCCCATTCGACTGGCAAGGATGGACCTTTAGACTACAGCAAATACACATAAATTCTGTCAGGCATTGCATTGCATTGCTCAATTTTACTTTAGTAAAACCACTTTTCCACATATTTTAGATCATATAAAAAAAATGCTTTCTTTTAAAACACAGAATTAATGTCTTTTCAAAACATTTACATTTTAAAATAAAAATATAGACACTTAAGCCTTCTTTGGTTTCAGTCACAGTTTCATATTCTAGTGTAGTTTATTTACTTTTAAAAACCAACTTTTCTATGATAACAGTTTTTTTTAAGACTCATTTTCGAGTGTTGACAGCTTCTTGAAGCACTAACATATACACAATACACATGATGTGTGGAAGTAGTTGCAAGTGTATGGAAGAATTAAAGGTAGAACAGAAGCTTGCACGGGATATATACACATCGTTTAGACTGCAGACACCTGTGCATCTTCATCATCTGGAAATAAAAAGGTTTTCTTAAGGTTTCAAGAATTCCTAAAAAGTATAAAAATAGATTAAGAAAAAAGAAGTACCTACAGGTACTTTTTATGAAGATAAACAAAATTAAAATTTTAAGCTAACATCTGATGACATTAGTATGTGCCAATAAAGAACATAATAAGTGACGTGGGAAGATTGTGTTTGGGAAATGTGGCTTGCTGTCTACCATATTAACTTATTATTATTTTTGTTTTTTAATCCATTATAAAATGAGGGCCGTGTATTAAGGGTCAAAAAAGTTCCTCATCCATATTCAATATTAATAGTTTGAGTTTGGATTGAATGAATGAACTAAATAATTAGAATTCAATAAAGAGCAAAAATATTAAGCATACGCCAGGCCTGGTACTTATTATCTACAATATTTGCTGACAAGCACATTTATATTTGTTTTTATATAAAAATTGCTTGTGCATAATTGTTTAGAAGTATCTCACAGATAAAAATTTAACTATAAAAAACAAACATAATGATTCAATTTAAAGAAAATACTGAGAAGCTTGTATCTTAGGAATATATTTAATTTGGGTATATTTTTACTATATCAAAAAACTGGGATAATTTATTTCAACTTTATAAACAAAATGATATTTAACTAATGTGTGTTGTCACTTCTTAGAGACAATTTCAAAACAACTTTTAATCTATAATGTGAAAAATGGAGTTCCTATGCTGAAGTGGGCTCTTAATTAAATCATATAGAACATAAACTAAATAGAATCAAAGTATGACGGAACATCTGTATATTTTGGAAAGGTGTTTTAATTTTCGGAGAAATTATGACATGTCTTTAACATCTGGTGCTACAGAGATGATTGACTTACCATCTTCTTCTGGGTCAGTGTGGTAGTAGCCTCCCGTGACTCCTTCGTGGGAGTGAGCGCGCCCTAATCTCTGCAGTCGAGCCATGTGGGCAGCCACGTTGTATGCCGGTGGTTGGCGTGGTCGAGGTGGTATCTCTCGAGGAGGTGGCATTGAGCCTGCAACAAGAAATAATGACAATCTTTTATCTCTGATACAAGAGCCAATACATCAACAGCAGCTATGAGAGGAGTCCAGTTCTCAAACTTGACCTTTTAAAAAACCTGTACAAATATTGAAATTTAAGGTGCACACAATTTTTACTTCAAAATTCTTGGATTTTTCAGGATTTAAAGCGCAACATTTTGTATTTTTTAAAAGCATAAATGTCCAAAACTATATCAAAATTTTGTTCTAATTTCCATTGGAGAAAAGTAATTGTTTAATTTAATCATCTAATGGGTACAATTTTCCGCAAGTACTCTTATTTTTGATGAAGCTACCCTAACTTTTTGATTTTGTTATAGAAATAATGTTATTAACCATTTTAGATCTAGGCATTATTTTTAGTTTGGTGGTAAATATTATATTTAAAATTATGTGACCATTATTATCTAAAGAAGACCAATTTGGATTCAGAAAAGTAAAAGGAACCAGAGATACCATCAGGATGTTGAGAATAATTTCTGAGTGTGTGCTGAAAGTCAAGGAAGAGGTCTACATAGGTTTCATCAACTGGCAAAAGACGTTCTTTAGAGTGAAGTGTAAAAAAAAAAAAAAAAAACTCATGGAAATACTCGAGAAGATCAGCAACAACTGGAGGGACAGATTACAAACCTGTAACTGGGTCAGCGAGTGAAGGTGAGGCTGAATGACGGAGATACCAACAGCGTAGAGATAGGAAGGGGAGGGGATTGAGGCATGGATGCCGTTTGCCACCCAGTCTGTTAAACTTGAATGGCAAGTGGCTGGTCAGGTAAGCCCTGGAGAGAGATGGACAGTTTCAGGATAGAAGTGCATGTCATCAACACAGTAAAGAACGCAAATGATCTAGCATTGCCGACCAAAATTAAAGAAGAGTTACAAGAAATGATGAACCAGCTGGTGGAAATAGGGAGAAGATATGGTAAGGAGATCAACATTGAGAAGTCAAAAGTGATGGAAATTTAAAAAAATTCAGAGACGCTGAAAATAAAAATTGGAAACCAGGAGTTGGAAAACATAGAGCAGTTCAAGTACCTGGGAAGTCTGCTGACAAAGGATACCTACTGCACCAAGGAAATCAGGTCGAGGATTGCAGAGAGGTTACTGCTGACCAGCAAGTTGAGTTTAGAACTAAGGAAGAAACTAATGAAATGCTACATTTGGAGCATCACACTGTATGGAGCAGAAGCTTGTACTCTTAGGATGATGGAAAAGATATACTTGGAGAGCTTTGAAATGTGGTAAGGGAAAGATTTGACTTTCCCCTGAGCAACATCATAGAAGGAAAGGTTGAGGGAAAGATGAGCTTAGGAAGGAGGAATCAAATATTAGATGACTTGGAAGGAAATTCTGGAGCACAAAGAGGAGGCAATGGACAGGGCATTGGCGATCTGAGTTTACTGATAAAAGGAATGAACCTGTCATAAGACAGAACACAAATAATAATAATAATAATAATAATAAGAATAATAATAATAATAATAATAATAAATGAGAAAGGTGATTTCTCTGAGCTTTTGGTTTGATGAACATACCATTGTAACTATTTATATTTAGTTTAACAATCACAATCAAATTGTCATTTGAATCTCTTTGCATTACATTCTTTCGGGGGAAGGAGGGGGGGGGAGAGAAAGAGGGGGGGGGGAAGATTTTTTTTTTTCTAACACCACTAGTCTTAAGTGTCCAGCAGTCTAGTCACACTGAAATTATGATAAACTTCTAAATAAAATTAGTTAATTAGTGCTGATTACATGTTTAGTTTTGTTTTTGAGGAAATTGTGATGCACATTTCCAATTACCTTCAGAAGAATTATGATATGGTGAAACAAAGGTATATTTTCTTTACAAGGTTGTCAACATCTATTTGTCCAGTGGAAGCAGTGCAAAGTACAGTCTGACATATATGAAGTACGTTATTTAAAAAATGGAAACTCAAGTTGCCACAAGAATGAGAGAATTTTTTTTTATATATTTACAGCTTTAGTCCATTTAATTAATAATATAAAGATAAACTATACAATAATCTAAATGGATGTATTATTGGAAGCTTTTGATAACTTTTTGCATTAACTTTATAATTCATAAATCAACTAAGACATATTTCTATAATGTCAATTTTAGTAACTTTCAATCAATGTTGGTAGTCGAAAGTGGCTTCCTATAAAAATCAAGGTTTATATGATGCGTTTCTTTTTTCATATTTAAAGTGATATTTTATTTATAACACCTTTTTTTTTCTGGAACTTCTTCAAAGTAGAAAATTATGTACCTCAAAGAGTGAAAAGAGGATTTATTTAAATATATTTAAATTAGAAATGGATGCTCAAATTCTATGGTATTTGAGAGCTTCGAGATTCATAAACATCTTTATAAATCATCTTAAATACCATGAAGATCTTGACTTAATAACAGTTTTAAGCAAATGGCAAAAGGAGTTTTATAGACTAGAGTAACTGAGAAAATTACAAAATTATTGTACTAATATAATTAATTTACAAGAAAAAAATGTATCTTTGTTGATGGTGATGATGTAATAGACATGACAAAACAAAATGGTATTTGTCAGTGGGCCCCAAGCCCTCAACGACTATTTTTAATTTAAATTTTAAATATTTTCACTGAAACCAAAATTGTACATTTTTAAAAACATTCAGGGATTAGAAAGGAAATTTAGGATTCGGATTATATAGGATTAGAACCTCTTTTTTATTTACCATTCTATGCATCCACAAAGGAAAACTGCATAAAAACAATTTAAAAGTGATATATTGTATTGTATTGTTCTAGAATTAAGTTAGGATGAAAAAGATAATAGTAATAATCAATTAAATATTGTTTAGTGGAAGAAAGATTCTGCTTATTTTTCTTAAAAACCACAATTTTCTTACGAGTTAAACAAGCTCATAATATAACACAATTTAAATCATTTCAAAAGTCAAATTTTGAGAACTGAATATATAATGTCTACTGGGATTTAAAAGTAATAATAATAATAATAATAATAATAATAATAATAATAATATGTACATGCTTCTAAAATTAAAATTAGAGCGCATAATGTAAAACATAAGTTGATTAACTATATAGAGAGTAGAGAAAAATAAAGTATTTTATATTTGTACACAACATATTTAACTTACCGTGCATTGGGACAGGTGGCAAGACTGCCACAGCATGCGGGAATGGAGGAGGCCGGGCCCAAAGCTTGGAGGGGGGAGAGTAGGCGACTGTAACACCCACACACAGTATAGACAGACATATAGAGGGGCACACAGAAAAAAAAAAAAGAAAGAGAGATGACCACTTACACAAAACCTATCGTCAACTATAGATGTGTGTACAACACGAACAAGTATTAAGAGACACACTTGCTGGGGGGTGGGGAGGAAGGACGACGACACGATGACTACACACACACACTTATAGATTTACTACCAAAAATTTTATTTTGTGTTTTTTATTTTAACATCAATTGAAAAAACATTAATCAATTTCCATTGTAATTTTGTACCCCACATTTCACTACACATTTGGGCTATCCACACTTGACACTAATGGGATAGGTACAAGAAAGGATAAAATAGAGAGTAAATACGCAAATACTGGCATTTATATCCAGTGACACCTTGACCATGCGACCACCCTTATTGAGAGCCTACTAAAACACATTAAGTTCTTTAAAGAAAAACCAACATGATCCAAGCTTTCAAATATTTAATTAGGATTTAAAGATAAATGACCAAAAACGTATACCGGTATAGTAGGTCTTTTTGTCTGCGTCAGTTTTGTCCATATCATTAAATTTTATGATATGAAATCACATATTTTTGTGTTTACACAATATTTAAAATACAAAACAGAAAAGCTATAATATAGATTATTTATCATCCTAGCCCAAGTCGTTTTATAAAACATACTATTATATTGGAAACATTAAATGTTTGAATGAATCAAACAACTAAATTAATTTAATAGTCACAGGTATTTTATTTGTTGCTTTGTGTAAGTGGTTTATAAGAATGAGATGGAAAGAAGGTGTAGACACACAAGACACAAGCCATGCACACAATATTATAATACATACTAAAGCTTATTTACAAAGTTTTTTTAACATATCTAGACAAATAGACATTTCAAATCTTCACTAATTAATAAGCTTCAAATGATAAAGACAAAAGTCTTTTAATTTAAGCGGGCTGCCTCGGTGAGTGATAAATTGCCTCACAGACGTTCAGCACTTAACATATTATTTAATCCTACAATGTGTCATTTCAAAATACGGTTCACACCAAAATAAAGCCAAAAGATTTCAAACAAACTCTTTTTCCCTAGCAACCCTATAGTTTGAGTTTTATTAATAGAAAAATATATGTAAAAATAACATTTGCTCATTTTCAATGAAATTTTGAGCTTATTAGTGGGGCTGATGAAAAAGGACACTGGATTTAGCCTTCCTCTAACAAATACAGTTATTTTACGACAGGCTCACAACATAGTTTTAAGATATTTGAGAACTAGCAGTAAGATTTACTCTTTATCTTGAGATAAGAAGTTTTGTATTTTTCTTTCCTTTCTTTTTTATTGACATGACAAAGGGTGGTTGTAGGTGAAGGGTAAAAGGGAGTAAAAGCTATAATGGAGTAGTAGTTCCAGAGAATGTTAGAGACCATTGTATTTTAAGCCGTTTAGCCTGAAAGCGATTGATACTTTCTCGCTGACCTCGATGCCTGCCTTAATAAGAAAGATTGTTTTCACTTTTGAGGTTTAATTGTAAATAAGGAAGAAGATAAGCGAGTATATAATACAGATTCCAGACAATTCATACTTCATTGCGCTGCTATCAAACAAAGAAGGAATATTTTCATTTTTTTTTAAAGAATATCCGGACATGGAGAAACGAAAGAACATAATGTGATAAAAAAATATGTGAATATTTATTATGTATGAATAAATGAATTTAATTTAAATATATATATATATATATATACATATATATATAGGGCACCAACTACTAACCCCTTTTATTTTCTTAGCTAGATAAGATTTTTTTTTATTTAAGTAAATTTATCCCCAGAAACTGCTCAGCGGTATGACGAAAAACTCCTCCTCTCCACAACCGTGGGCTTTACCTAATGTTTTAACTCAAGTTGGACACTTACAATAATGGACTGTATATTTTCCTGAAGCGAATTATTATTCTTTACATGGACATCCAACCTACTGAAACTATCTATAAAAGGAATGTAATGTTCAAAATACAATGTACATTAATACTATAAATAAATAACTTATACTATGCTATTTATAGTGTATTTGTAATTATTGTTGAAGAGAAAAAATAATACCTTTAAATTAACCCAACTTAATAAGGTATGCCTCCTATGTTACAAAATTAATAAAAGTATTGTTGGAGCAGTACTTAAAAAAGATTCTCACTTGAATTGTGATGGCAAAATAATAGTTATTAATTATGATACATAGTATTTTGGATGAAATAACATCAAGTTTGAAATATTTGTTTAGCATGTTAAAATAATGAGTTCTTCAAAAATTTAATTTAAACTCCTAGTAACTGGATGACGATGGATGATAAATTTGGTCTCTCCAATAATGTAGAATGATGATCTATGGTAGCAATTCTGTTGTTTTTTTAGTGGCTTAGATTTTATAATATCTTCATGAAAACTCACGTTTATCCATCCTTGAAGATCACCCCTTACTTTTAACACAGTTTTTATTGGCGAAAGTGATGATTCACTATCAAATTCAATGTTAAATGTCGGCCCTAATTGGGTCCTTCCTTAACTTTTTTACAATTTTTTTTAAAGTCAAAAAAACAAAAACATTAACAATACACAAACATGTTCTTTCTTTTTTTAAAAATAATTTCTAACCTAGGAGAAAACTAGTTGCCGAGATTTATAACAAAAAAAATCTTAACCCTTTAGACAGTGAATGTATTATTCTAAAAATAATTTACTATTATAATTTGACAAATAAACATAAATCAATTTTAAAATTAATTTAAATTTTGCACCAAAATCCAAACGAGAATAAAAATCTCTTCCGCTAGAGGCAATTAGTTCTTCAAATGACAGCCAGATGTTATAATAAGCGTCCAAGAACATAAAATAAATTAAAATCATAACAGCTCCGAAAAAGACCACTCTCTAAAGCAGATAGCGTTAAAATCCCTTTTAAAAATAAAACATGGCGGGATGGCAGTTTATGAATCAAAATAAGGAAAGAAATTTTAGTACAGTGAAATAAAGGTAAGTAGATTATATATACCTTTATTTCACTATATTAAATAATATTAAATACAATAAGAGTGAAGAAAAAAGAAAGAAGGGGAATATGGTCTCATAACTTGTTAAGAGAAAAATAATATTTTAAATTCATAATTATATAATTATATTGGAGGTACAGTAAAGAGTAATATGAACAAAGAGAAGATCAATCAAGGGACGGGGCAGTAACATACAAATGACTTAACATAAGTTAACCCTAACAATTTAAAACATTTATATATTCTAATAAATGTTTAAGACATGCATATAGTTTGGTCGATAATTTATTTGAAACAAAGCATATTCTTATGATCACAAAAGACTAGCAAACAAACCAATGGAATCCCTAAGATACAACCAATTTCATGCAGTGCAAGGCATCCATATATTTCATGCTGATAAATGTTTGGCGAGAAAAGTATAAATTACTTTAAATGGTAGTTTTAAAAATTTGTAAGCTTCTGTATGAATTCTAGTAACGTAATCACAGACTGAGAAAGTTTTGTGATCCCTTCACTTCAGAACTATTTTCCACTTAAGATATAATTTTACAAAATTAACTGATGTCATCTTTGCACTATAGATGTGTGTGCATATATGCCCTTTATGTGGAATTGTGTAGAACTTAACAAACTTAATGTATTATTTACTTGTAAGTAACAAATGCATATTATAATTGGGTGGGTAATTCGAAAGTTTGTTTGAAAGTAGCTATGTTATGTTAACACAGGACCCTTTTATTTAAAATAATTTTTAAAAACCAGTCACAAAACCCAGAAAATGAAACCAGTATTAGTACAAAGAATATTTGATTGAAGTGTTTTTCCAATCTAGCTTGACTTGTGATTTAAATAAACATACTCAGATAATTGTTTCATGTTTGTGGCATACCTGAGATATAAATTAACTAGGAAGGTGTTTCGTTTATAAATGATTGTATTTTAGCAGACCCCAAGTTTTGTAACATGGCGGGAGTGTGTTTGAAGCTGTTGCGAGAGTGATAGGCCTGTCTGTCTTACCCTGCATGACCGAGTGGCGGCGGTGTTGCGGGGGCGGCGAGCAGCTGCCAAGATGGCCAACCTCCAAAGAGCTGCCCGAGTGAGAGTCCAGCTGAGTAGAGTGACCAGAGTCGCTTGACGTCACTGAACCTAACAACAGGAGGAACCCACCCACCTTTACACTTTTTAAAAGAATTAACCTACCTTTAGACTCTTACCACTTGGCTGGAAACAAATACGGACCTGGCTATACATTCCTACTACGCGTATACGTTCTCAAAATATCAAAAATACCAAACCAAAACTATTGTGATGTTCAACAAAAACCGCTTGAAAATCTAAAAAGTTCTTGAAAACCCAATAACTATTAATTAAGGTATTAGCTCAAAACTAAGCTATACTTTTTACCCCAAAGGAACCTTATTAAGACATTAGTGAAGCCTAAGAATTCACCCCTAGACAATATGTAACTAATTTTGTCACTTTGAGAATTGCATGTTGTTACACATACACATATTTCCAAATAGTTAATCTCTGCAGGTGATAGTGTTGTTTACACCTTTGTGTCAGAAAGGTATTTTAAAATAGACAGACCATGACATTATTAGTGAAAACATGATTTTATTTAAAGTAGATCTTGATGTATAAATAATCACATTTTTCTAAAAATTTATGTTGTTTATGCAAGGGTGCCTTAGAAATAATCTAGTAGAGATTTGTATAGAGCATCTACCTTACTCCTAAAAAAAAGACAATTATGGAACTACTTTGAATTTCCATTGCACTTTTTTTTAAGGTCTTGGTCAAAACGTAGATGATAATTATTCCAATTGTGATGTGTAATCAGCCACGAGTAGAGCATATATTACAAGTTAAAAAGTGATAGGTATACAAATGTGCTACAACCAGTGGCAGTGAAACCCTTATTTGTGTGTGGGGGATTAGACAAAGTTTACATAAATCAACTGTCCTCCAAGTCAAAGAGTTATCTGGGGTTGTTCTATCACAAAAAATGTTTGGAAATTTAATGCCCCTGGAAGCTATAAATAATAGCCAAGTCTAGATTTTTTTTAATTAGATGATTTTTGGAGTCTTTATTCCCCAGCAAGTTTTTGACATATGTATGAGCCTAGAAGCTATTTGAAGTGGAATTCGACTTTTAACTTTCCGACAGCAGGCCAAATACAAGCATAATTCATGGTTTACCTGATCAGTGGTCAATCTGAATTTGTCAAAATTATTCTAATACATTTTGTCAAAATTTAGATATGAAGTGTGTTAATTGTGATTAACATGATGTTTGCTTTTATGAGGAGAAACTTACTTTAGGGTAGTTTACTGAAATCCTATTTTTGAAATTTTGTTTCATGCTATAATACACTATACGAGAAAGTTTGTATGATTGTGCAATACCATTTAATTTTAACAAGGCAGAAGTTTCTGAGGCTAAGTTGACGCTGATGATAGTATAAATTAGAATGTGTCAGCCATGTTAAAAGAGAGACAATGTACACACTGCTTAGCCTGGAAGGAATCAAGATTACATTGACAGGTTACAATATAGCATAGCTTCCTAAAGTTTGTTCAGCGTAGAAATAGTTTTCTGAAAGGCCTTTTTCCCTGCTATAAATCTGTTATCTAGTAGGTAAGAAATAAGACCTTTCAAAGAGTAATTCCTACCGTGAATGGAGTTTAGATAGGGTCACAAAGGTATGACTAGTAGCTTTCAAAGTCAACTTTCCACCTTTATCGTAGCTTCTTCCAAATATAGCAAAGTAAATTAAGTGTACAGCATGACTTTGTAAGCTAAGAAAAGAACATTAAGGAATAAAGTGTAGAATGAAACAATGTTATCAGGAAAGGAAGGTTTTTCCAATATGCTTCCCTCCAAGGATATGAAAGAATAACAACATTAAGCTAGGGGTGTACAAAGCTTCAAAAACATCGACTTCACCTCAAATATTTGTTCGATTTCCCTTTGATGCAAAACTAGAACTCTGGATTTGACAATTATGTAGATTCGTTAAATAAATATATTCAAAGTTAAAACACACATTTATGTGCTGTAACCCCCCCTCCCCCCCCTCATTTTTTGTTGTTATTTCCACCACAAATAAAAGTTTACATAAAAATATAGAATAATTAAATTACTTTTTGTGATAATAGCATAATTTTAAGATTAAATTTATTAATTATATGTGAAATATAGCATTTGATCAAATAGATTTACTACTTAAATTTACATAGTTATACAAGGATAATATTTTTAGCTATGTTAAACTTTTTTTTTTTAAATATTCGAACTTCAATTTGGCTTCGGGAATATTTGATATTATTCGATTCGACTTAGCTTCTAGATGAAAACGTGGACTTCGCAAACCCCTACACTAAACTCTAATGACTAATGAAAGGGTTAGCAATACAATATTGGAAAGGGTACCAAAGACTGTGTTTGTTGGAGGAACAACTCCAAAAGTTAGTGTTCTTGATGCTGTGACTTGCTTTAATGATGATGCTGACAAGAGAGTGAAAGTTGTGGAAAATATGAGTATAAAACCTGCACAGAATATGGAAAAGGATCTCAAAGACAAAGAATGTATGACCAAAGCAAATAAATTGGATAAAGAAATTACCAAGGAAGATAACAAATTTCTGAGTTTTTGAATTAATAAAACCTCAATTTTCGAAAATTTAAACAAAGAGCCTGAAAAATTTTCTTTATAAAATGGTAACTTCAAAATCACTTTCTTGGTAAATATGTCTAGATTTAAGAAACTACATTATAGTAAATTTATTTTAAACAATGAACAAATATCTCTGGTAAATAAGTGAATTACTCTTTTGCAACCAACATGCATTATGGCATGGACTATCTTGAAGTAAACCACTGTGTGAAAGCTTTGCAATGTTATTATTATTAGCAACGCGTCTTACTACCCGTTCGGGTTGTACGCACTTACGCTAATGCACAATGGTAGGGTGATTATGAGATGAAATGAAGGACCTACAGTTTAACGTGGAATCCGAACAATGGTGGAGGCCTGGAATTCCCCACATTCACAAGATGTGTTGTCAGAGGTGAAGGAAAGGTTTAGTAATCAGATAAATCTGTGCCGCGACCAAGGATTGAACCCCGGACCCTGGCACAAAAGTCCGACACCTTAATCCTAGACCACCAGGTCACCTGCTTTGCAATGAATAGGAATAATATACACTAGTATAAGATAAAGCACATGCTTTTCTTCAAGATGCAATGCAATCAACCTGCTCCTCTGTTATCCTAAGTCTTATTTAATATTTAGCATATGACTTTTCCAGCATGCTAATATTATTCCAACAACAGTTGTGTGACTTTAAATCCCAGACACACCTGAATGGCAGGGGCGTCGCAGCATCAGGACATACTATGAAACTTAAAGTCTCCCCAAACCTTCTGTTTGAAAGCTAAGAAAAATAGATATTCAAAGTTTATATTTAAGTTTAAAAACAGCTCCCAAAGTTTTAGACCTATACTTCTTGCACAAAGAAGGTATTATTTATCTTCATTGAGGCTCACCTCACTTTGTAGCAAGCTTTTTTTCTTCATTTTGTCATCGCTCCTTTCAGACTCCCACACCTTTACCCCTACTTCAGGAGTACTGCCATTAACCTCAAAAAGAAGCTAGTCTTGACAGAATTGTCAAATTGTATTTGTGTTAAGATGATGAGACGTGATCAAGCATATGTGAAATTTAAACAAAAATCAAAAATCAAGCCACTTACAGACAACATAAATTTTGATAAGTATAAACATCTGCGTAATAAATGTACCTAGACCATTAGGAAAGCTAAAATGGACTTTTCCCTTTCACTCTAGAATACAAACTATAAACGACATTTATGTCTCCAATGCAAGTAAAAATAGTGAATCTAATGATGACAATACTTTTTACTTTGTCCATTTGACTCATCGTGAGGTATACAAATCAATAATGAGGATAAAATCAAAAACACAGGGTATAGACAAAATTTCAATATTGCTAATACAATTTTTTTTAAGAAATGTTATATCATCAATAACTGACTTATTCAACTTCTTACTCATGACCGGACAGTATCCCACACTTATTACGCCAGTACCTAATAAAGGAATAGCAAAAGATGTAAATGAGTTTAGACCTTTAAGTATACTTCCGTCCCTTTCTAAGGCACTAGAATTCATAGTGCATCAAAAAATTTTCTGACACATTAACAAATACAATTTGTTAAATGCCTATCTGTCAGAATTCAGATCACATCATAGTACATGTAACTCATTGATAAATGTCACAAACATAAGATAACCATGGATAAGCGTGAGCTAACATTTCTTATATTATTAGATTTTTCAAAAGCTTTTAATACTGTGGATTTTAATATTCTATTAGCAAAATTGCATGTATTATTTAATTTTTCTCCATGCAGTATACAGTGGACGAGATCATATTTGCATGGACGCCAGCAAAGTGTTATGATAGGCAACACGTTCTCAACATGGCGCCCAGTAGAGGCTGGTGTTCCACAGGGCTCAATTTTAGGGCCATTGCTTATTTCTCTAAATGTAAACGATATCACTTCTTCAATGTCATAATGTAAATATCACATGTATGCATATGAACTTCAAATATATATTTCTAGTGACCATTCTTCAATAACTACACCCATACAATGAATAAATATTGACCTAGCTGCAATAAATGCTTGGTTTGAAAAAAATGACTTAAATTGAACCCTGATAAAACTCAAGCCATTCTTATAGGAGCAAGCAGATTACTACTGAATGTTGACCGTTCCCTGCTGACTGACATACGATTAGGAGTAGCCACAGTACAAATGACAACAATTACTAAAAACCTTGGTGTGATTATTGATGAAAATCTTAATTGGACAGATCAGGTAACTTCGATTTGTAAGAAAGTGTATGCCTGCTTACATTCACTGAGAAGACTAAAGAATTTTCTCCCAGATAATATACGAATTATCCTTGTCCAGAGCTTAATAATATTGCCACACTTTGACTAGTGCGATGTAGTATACGTCTTAAGAGACGATCTAACAGAACAACAACAAAACATATGTGTTCAATACGTATTTAACTTAAACCGGCATTACCATATTTCTAAGTATTTTAATAAACTGGGTTGGTTAATAATAAATCAAAGACGAAGGCTACACTTACTAGGATTGCTTCACAAAATATTATCAACATCTCAGCCTCAACGGTTCCTATTTCTGAAAGATAAACACACCCTTACTACTAGATCAGAATCCACTCTACAGATGTCTATTCCCATACATAGATCTCAAACATATACTGGTTATTTTACTGTCCTGGCATCACAAGCTTGGAACAAACTAGATAACTCTACTCATCATCTAACATCTATGCGCGGTTAAGCAATTTATCTTGTATAACAAGCTAAACTGAGTTCTTGAAACTACTTGAGCTTTAAATGAGTGATTGAATGAGCATGAAAATGTTTTTCTACTTATTTAAATATTTCTTTATTAAATTGTATTTCAATAAATGTAATATATATATTTTTTATTTTGAGTTTTTTATTATTATTATTTAAATATCTTAGCTTTTAAATACTAATTGATTAAATTTATAGGCAATATTTTGTGAATATTTTTGATTATATTGATTGATTAAGTTGCGATTTTAACTATTTTCAAAGGCTGTGACACAAAGAGGGCCTTGGGAAAATTTTGTGGGAAAAGGTGGTGGAGGGGATGTTAGTACTTGACAAAAGATAATCAAGTATGTAAATGCCTACCTGACTTAAAATCGTTTACCCACTTAGACCTTCAGGAAAAACTATTTCATGCATACTAAACAATAGAGCTAGTATTTAAATTTTAGATGATAGTATTTTAATGAGAAATCTTGTGGTTTTCCCATTAGGGCAAGTGTCGTGTGGACAAAAATCATTGACACTATTCAGTGCTTAACATAATAGATAAGACGATTCCAACAAACATCTCCCCTGCTTCATAATGTTAGCTAAGCCACTGCTGATAAGCATCGACACAATTCAAGTTTAGAAGGCGAGCTGTAAAGTTTACATTTTTCCAACATTCTTGTTTAGTTTAAAGTGCCTCACATGTGAAAGGAAAATTTAAGTAAAAAGTCATCCATTTTTTTTTTTAGCAGCGCATCTTACTACCTGTTCGGGTTATACACCTATGTACTAGTTACACTAATGGTTTAGGAATTAATTGAAAAGAAGTGAAACCACATTTTAATGGAAGGAGAGTGGAAAACCATTTAGGAAAAACCACACTAAGTGCACGCGACCGGTATCGAACCCCGATATCCCCGTCTCAGGCAGTCTAGTCTTACATGAGAGTAGCGAGTTACCACGCAGCCACCGAAATGGGTCACACTCTACTTATTTAAAATGGTGATAAAATCCACTTTTGAGAGGGGGAGTGGGGGGGGGGATCTCTAGGGCACATAATGAGAGCTCAGCTAAGGAACCAATAAGCAGTATAACAGTTCTGAAATAAATTACATTTCAAAATTTATCAAATAATGAATATTCCTAAACATTCAAGGATACAAAAGTTCCACCTCTATATGGAATTTACTTTTATAACATAAATACATTAATTTTTAGATATTTCTGAAAAATATGGGTTTTAAGGTATCTTATCAACTAGGTTGAAGATATGAACAAGTAGTACCATAAAAATAAAGCTTGCAATGTGTAGCGAAGAAAAATAGTTCAAAATATACAATGGATTGACTATTAACCAAGCAGAAGGAGAAGCCAGCTTACACATGTACATATTTGCTAGTATAGAAACTTAATAAGATAAAATACATGTTTATTTAACTTTCACATGCAACTTCATCAAAGTAAAGAACATACCGAGTGCTAAGATTCATCCACTAGTAAAGATATAGACTTGAGCACATAGTCAGAAAAGTCTTGGAGACCGACATAATAATAAGTGGGTGTGGTTTAACGACATTACTTTAAATCATAAGTTAGCAAGCATACCTTGGTGAAGCTTATAAGATAGGGCCGTAGTATAATCTGATACAATAAGACTGTCACATTTCAGGGTACAGAGAGTAAATGATGATTTGAATGAAATCTTACATATAAAAAAAAAAAACCTGTAAATTATCTATTAAAAAATGACACGCGAACAAAAGAATGAAAAGCAGGAATTCCAGTTTGTTCAGTTGTAGATAGAACAAACAAAGTTTGAAACCTTTCTGTTGATTTTATCACCATTGATATTAATTATTTACCCCTTGTTTCTTAATGTGTCGCACACATGATAGTAATGGACTGCCAAAGTGCTACACATATGTGGGACACATTGATTATTATTCTGTTGGACCATTCACTTGGTTGAACTTGTCATATTTAGATGGAAACATCAATCAGATGCTGGTTACGTTTAGCTATCTTATACACACATTTTAATTTGATTAGATGGGTTTTTTCCTTTGAAATATATTAAAATTTCATTACACAGGCAGGCATCAGCTCTTTTCACCAAGATGGTCTGTAATGCTGTCACAAAAGAGGAAGTTTTTAAATGAGATAAAAATAGTGAATTATATGTGTGAAAGTAGTAATGAACCTGTAAGCGAAAGTGATTTTAGTTGTGAGGAACATAATGGTGATTTAGAAAATTCTGATAGGATTCAAATGATGATAATAATGATATTGATTAAATTTATATTTCAAATACGTCAACAAGTAGTGACTCGCTTTGGTAGAGATTTTTCCAAAATAGTTTTAAACTTGTGCGTCACACAAATGTGGATGCACTTATCCTAAAAAAAATAGCCTTACTAACTAACCCTTAACACCTTTAGCGTATTTAGTACATAAGCATGTGATCAAAACGAGAAGTAAGACACACACACACAAACAAAAGAGAGTGCAGTTTCTATTTACTGAAGTTTTGAGGTTTCAAAGATTTCTATAATAATTTTAAGCAGTCTACTGCTAATGATGCGTAGTTTAAATAGCCATGTGCCCCTTTTGGGCCAAGCTTAGTACAGAGACAAATATGTGGCACAGGAGTTTTCCAGTGCAAATTATTAGAAAAACTATATTAAGAAAGGTGGTTAAATACAACCCTTGATGAAATGAAGGCTTATTTTGAATTGTGCATTCTAATGAGGAGTATGAAACAATTGTTGTTGATGATGATGATGATGATGACTACAATATAAAATTATGTAAAATGGATATTCCATCGAAACATATAACAAAGAGTTAAATAATTGTGAAGGCATATTTTAGCTTTATTTTGCATAAGTTCTGTTATACTTTTTTTTTACAACAACCCAGCTAGACCCTTTCTTTACAAAGATAAATTAAAATTCAACTATGTCTTAACTGAACCTGAAAGTTATATTCTTGCCCATGCCTAGGACCCGGGGTAGACTGGAAGGTTCCAGGTGAACCCGTACTAAATATGAAGGCCCTTAGCAAACATTTATAAAGACTACTGAGTGATGAGGTGAAGTATTTATAACATTATTAGTATAATTTATACAAAAACTTTTCAGCTACATTATAGATAGTTGCGTCCCTAATTTATAATGACATGAGTAATACTTCTTTTAAATTGCTGAACAATAGCTGAGAGTCTATTTATGATATAAGACGAAGATAATGTTATAAGCAACGAGCAGGATAGTGACATTTAATGCTGTTGTATATAATCACAAATGATGCATTCTGGGCACTTTCAGACTTAACTCACTGGAGCTTTGGATTAGAATTTAATAGCAACAATAATTTAGAATATAATGGATAGCTTTATTTTAGTTTAAAGTAGTTGAGGCAACCCAAATTAAACTACTGGGATATCTCCCGGCATCCTAGTCCACCCCTTATTACTAGTGGACAACCATTAAGTGCATTTATTATAAATTGTACAGTATCAAACAAAAAGAAAAATACATAACTTTTGTTAAACTTATTTACAAAATGCAATGGAATCCCCCCTAACAATATCAACATAGAGAGTACCTAATACTCAACATTCTTATTTCACTAAAGAGCATATGGGTTGAATAAGTGAAAGCACCATTCTAAGAATGTGTTCTATTAAGTTCATTACATGCAGTTTGCAGGTTTAAAGCCACTAAACTAAACTAAATTCTAGTTCTATAACAAATAATGATATGATTGAAAACAGCAAAGTACTACTCTTAGAAACTACCCACTTTGTGTGTACGTAAACAAAAGAAACATGGCATCAAATAGTTATTTTAAACTAAACATTGAAAAGAGGATAAAAGGGCAAGACCTTCACACTTACCAGATAACTGTTGGCCTTTAAGTTTACAATTAAAAACACAACAAAGCACATAATTATGACATTTTCGGGGTTATATGGCAGCATGGCTAGAGGTAGATCACAGTCACGTATAGATAGTTGTTGCCTGTTCAAACTTGTGTCTTGACTCTTGGTAGGTGAAGAGAATGTTGTTATATTTATACAACTTGCTAATTCATAATTTGTTTTTAAATTGATTTTAGCTAGGAGTTTATTAATTTATTAAATATGTTATTGAAGTAATTGTAAAAAATATTCAAACTTAGTCCTGCCTAATAAAATGGGAATGAACATATTGCAAGAGTCGAATATATTTCTTGTTTTCTATGAAGATAAATAATATATATAAGAAAATAATAATCAAACATACTTAGGCATTATTGAATTCACAATTTCCAATGTATGTTTAATTGCTAAGCATGTTGTTTTAATCTTTATTAAAAAAATCTGTTTGTATTTTTATTTTTTTATTAAAATAAATTATAATCCTTCAATGGTGATTAAAGTTGATCAAAAGGTAACTAGGCCCAATCTCTTTGTTTATTTCACATGTTTTTTTTAGAAACTTAATTCATTCTATTAACACTTTTAAAAATAACTAAAAAACACTCAAATTTTGATTGATTTGATTTTTAAACAATAATATGAGCCTAGATTGTTTAATTTGGCTTGATTTTAACTTGTATTTTGTGAGGGGTGGCTGGAGTTGATTAAAATTGAAAACATGATTGAAATAAATCTTAATTTAGAGCTTAGGCCTATATTGTGTAATGTAGGTCTATTTGTAAGACATTAAAATCTCTTTGCTAGGATTCAGATTCGATTTTCAAAAATAAAATGTAGATTCGGATTCAATAGTGTATTCGACCCATTTCAAATTTTTATTACATTTAATTAATGAATTATCAGTTATATTTATTATTATTGTTTACATAGAAATGATTGACCGGTTTGAGTAGGCCTGCTTGGAAGAAAAGAGATGGTTATCAAGGTTGAAACCGGGAAGGGGAGCCTGGATTTGGAGGGATTGTATTACTCTAGTACCTATAAGATGAGTCAAAATATGTATTATGTGTTTGGTAATGAAGTGCTGCTGGTTTGTCAAGGTCGCCGTTATGACCATTCATTTGTTGTCTGAGTGTTCCAGTGGCGAGGCCAATGTATTCAGCAATGAAGTAGTTGCATTGTAACTGGTATTTAAGATTTTCTGTGAAGCAGTCATAGTGGCCTTTCATCGGGTATTACATTTGAGTCTGTTGTTGAATGGGGTGGAAGGTTGGTGAATTTTGCAGGTACTACATCTCAGTTTGTTGCAAGGGCAGGAACCTTTGTGGCCTGTTGTTTGTGGCTGGGTCAGACAATTTAGGCTGAACCAGAACGTTGCAGAGTTTAAGGGACGTTTAATTGTGATTCTTGGAGCACTATTGAGAAGATTTTGTGCAAGAGGCGCTGAGGTTCAAATATTGTAGCCTGTGTTCAGGGTAAATGTGAGTTTGTCTAGTCCTTAATAATACTGGGTGGTGGGCAGTATGTGATTGGAAATTGACAGGACTCTATTTATTTGACTGTTGACTGTGTGTTTAGGTTATCTTGGGGCTGTGAAAGCCTTGAAGAATTGTTAACAAGGTCTTTTTGCTCAGGACATATATGTTCGGCTCTAGTAGCTAGGCTATAAGGTAGAAAGTGTTTCACACTTATAGGAGGGTTGCTTTGGAAATTGAGGTACTGTTGATTGTTTTGAAGGTTCAGTTCCAGGTCTATGGCGTTGTGAAATGTTTCATGTGAATCTTAGGGGGCTTTGGTTATTTGTATTTAACCTGCAGGAACTGTAATAAACTAATTTTAGAATTAGAACCAATCATTATTTATTACAGTTGGTTATGGTTACTTAACCTGTTCATGAACTTCCTCTAGCAATTCTTTCAAAGTAACCTGAAATTTTGTATAATTATGTGTTTTGTTGTGTTTTTAATTGTTAACTTTGAGGCCTACATTTTTTCTTGTAAGTATGTGACTTTTGCCCTTCTATCCTATTTTCAGTGTTTAATTTAAACTACCCACTTTGAGAATCCAAAATGATTTAGGTAGAGAGTTCTAAAGATCAGGAAAGTTAATACTAGATTTAAAAAATTGTATATATATATACATACACACACACACTTTTTAAGGTAAACAGCATTTTTAATTTGAGGTACATAATTTCATGAACGGAAGGTACCAGAAAGAATGATAGGACCAATAGACATCAAATATCAAACGCAAGTGTGAAAGGCACTCCCCTTTGCAATGTGATGGCCATGATGTGATTTTCCTGATATAATTACCTATAATTCTAATCTGTAATTTTATTAATAAGATCATTGTTTTGGGATATTAAAATAATCAGGACTAGTATACTCACCAGAGGTGAGCGTCTTCCTGAGTGGTAGGTTGCTGAGTGATGTGACGCTGCTGCTTTCAGCATTCAGATCAACAGGAAGTGTAGGTGTGTCTGAATGGCTCCTCTCGTGCAGTGACCGACCCCCACCATGCTGTTCCCTGGTTACGACGCCGGGCAAAACACTGCTAGCCACCCGGCGGTGTGAGCCGGGTGAGGGAGAAGGAGATAATGGATGGTGACCCGCCAGACCAGGCAGAGGCAAAGGAGGGGGGTGGCGGGGTTGGTGGGGGCGAGTCTTACCGGGCTCACTAAGGGCCAACATTTTTCGGACAGCCTGCGGGGACGCTGCACCTGGAACAAGGTGTACCAGCCAGTCAACACAAAGGTAATAATTCACACATATGTAACTACAGTGAAGATCTGAAGTTACTCAAATCTCGAGCATCATCACTAGTTTTAAATAAATATTTATATGCTTGGGGTTAATACATTTATGGAAAAGACCATTTCGAGCTCCTATTAAAATTCTTGAGCAAGGCATTTACAACATATATATTTTAGTGCAAGACAGTATCAAGTAAACCTTATTGTGAAAGTGTACTATGTCCATCTTAAAACAATTAATTTCTTAATATCTCAATCTGGTTGGAGGTCAGTACCCAATAAACACCTGAACCCCAAAGAAGAAGGGAAAAGAAATTATTACCCGCCTTAGTGGCTGCATGGACTAATGAGCTACTCTCACAGTAAACTAGACTGCCAATGATGCGGAGATTGCACTTCAAACCTTGGTCAGGTGTACCGAGGGTGTTTTTTTTTCCAAAATGATTTTCCACTCTCCCTCCACATAAATGTGGGCACACTTCCTATACATATAGCTTTCCCAATCCCTAAAATCCCCAGCACAATTAGTATATAGGCCTAGGCACTAATTAAATAGTATAATGTTATCTTTTTTTGATGATTTTTTTTAAGTAGTAACATAAGTATTATTTGAAATGAATCTCACCAAACTTGGTTCCCGGAGGACATTTCTTGCCCTCACTGGTGCTGCTAGTACTACTAGTGGTCGACAGCGTGGGGGATGGGTGCCTCTTTCTGACGGGGGCGGAGTTGGGAGCCGAACCAGAAGGCTCACACTCTAGGGACAATATGTGAAGTTTGTCCTCATCCGTTAACACACGCATATTATTGAGGTAGGCCTTCACCCGGCGCACCATCTGGGCCTGATAACAATTCACACATTATAGCCAACTTATTCCAGATAACAGGTGATCGACCATCAAACTATAAAAGGAATACACACAAATTCATACATTAGAGGTCTACAGCAGACTAAAGGATGGTTAATAAAAAATAAAAGCCGATTCTACCATGGATAGATAAAATCTATTTCCTTGAAATGCTTTGAAAGGCAAAGATCTAACCCATCAGTATCAGAATGCAAGGGGGCAAATGGAAGTGAATCAGTAAACTGGCTATTAGCAAACATAAACTATTTATAGTACATACTTAATCTCTCTTAAAAGTAAACTTCTTTTCCCTTTATTAGGTGATTGTCTTGTATTTGGAAAAGGGCAGAGGAAAGGTGGATAAAATCATATAAAAGTAATAACACAATATATTAAGGGTGTACGAAGACCACTTTTTAAATGCAAAGCGTAGTCGAAGCTACTTAGGAATTTGTTGTCCCTTAACGCCGTTTTTAAATTAATTATGTTTCTAGATCTTGTCAGTAACAAAGGCCAGGAAAATTTACTTAATGACTATACTAAAAACTAATGCACACAGGCTTACTGATAAGCTTTGTAACTTATTAATTAAGTTTTATTCTGAAAATTGAAAAATGACACTTGGAAATGGGAATCGAACCCGGGACCTTTGGCTCAATTTGGGTTTGATTCTCTATTTCAGGTGTCATTTTTCAATTTTCAGAATATGATATCTAGGTGGAGTAATCCTCACTAAAAAGCATAAATAATAGCTTTGGCTATTTGATTCTTCATTAAGTTTTAATTTTTAGCTACATCATGGAGTTTATAATATTATTTTGCAAACTTTACATAGGCATGTCTTTTATCTGCATTTCGCTGATAATTATAAATTCATTCCGTTTTCGTTTTCTACTTTCTGTATCAGCCATTTTGAATAATAAAGAAAATGCAAAGAATCTATGAAAAACTTCTGTGTCAAAATGCACTTATAAATTTGTCACAGATAATTCCAAAGTGATAGAATATTAAGGACCAAACGTTATACGCGAGCTGCGATGATAGCACAACTAAAGCGCTTTCTCTGCTCCATACCAGAAACCATGTTGTTATTTCTTTATAGGTATTTTTATTTTTTACAAAATTATGTTGGCGATAGTGAATATAGTATATTAACATTTACTTACCCATTTTTGATCCATACTTACATTGTGTTAGTTAAATTACTAGTCAGTGTTAAAATTGTGTTTAGTGACTGTTTTAAAATTATCAAATATTGAAAAATGTAATATTTAGTAAGATGAAATTAAATCGTTTGATAATTTATCGAAGTTTTATCCTTCCATCAAAATTTTTCGAATATGAGAAGGTTATTGTAAATGTCATTTAAGTCGAAGCCAAAGGAGATTTGACCTTCGACATCGACTTTTCGAAGTTTCTCACACCATTACAATATGGTTTTTACAGTGAAAAGAGGAACACAGTTTACAGCCTTAAGAGTGCTGCCATTGGACAAAGAAGTAATGGCTGACTCTTAAAATAAAATCGATCAGCATCGCCCAATCCCCCATTCTTTACCATTTTCTTTTTCCTCTATTTTGTGTTTTTTTTCCCCCCCCTATTTTAGGAAGGTGCGTTGGTTGCATGTTTCACACTACCTTCTGATGAATTCTGAAATAATGAAGCCTATGTCAGGAAAGTGGGTGGTAACAATTGATTTACTTCAAGAGGTAGCCATTACACGTCTGTCTAGTGGCAGCAATGTAAAGTGTAAACTTCATTGTATAAACCATATTGTGTTTGTTCCCTTTTAGATGTCAATATCCATCTTTCTGTACCTCCTTCAATTAGGTTAGAAAGGAATTTTTAGTAGTTAAATTGTTAATATGTTAAGTCAATCAAAATCGTTTACAAATAAAGTAAATACAAGTGTAGTCCAACACATTTAGATAAGTCAATAGCGTGTCTGCCTACCAAGCTAAGGGTCCCGAGTTTGATTACCGGCACGGCCGAAAATGTATCATTAATGAATATATTGGTTTACCTTTTCACATTGATAAGTTAAAGGCCGAGGATTGTTGTGCCTGTCCTAGTCTTACGATAGATTATGAGACGTATGAAGCTATGACAGGCCTAGCAGGCCTGTAGTGTAAAATATATATCTTTGTCTTGAATAAAAAACTGACCCACCATGGACTGGAAACAGTAATTGATGTAAAGTAAAGTACAAATAAAAATGTAAAAAAGTGAACTATTCATCTTACCTCCCACCTATTTTCAGTTAAACCCAGTGATGAAGATTGGAAGATTAAAATTGTTTTACTTTGTCAGCTTTTTTTTGTAAGGAGTGAAACATTTGTAAATTGCAGCAATCACAAATATTTCTTTGAATTTGTTTGTTTTAAAAACACACTTTGGTTAACCACTGAAATTGATGTTTTCTAATGTTATGACAAATATAAATTGTCTGATATTCTTGCATAATAAATCAAACTTACCTCCTCAAACATTTTCTTAGGGTTGGGCTGTGCGGTGGACTTCTTGCGCCTTTTGACGGTGGCTACATTGTGTTGGCCACATTGGCCCGTGCCAGTTGTCAGTTGGTTGAGAGCTACCATTGCACTGGAAGGAGGTTGACCCCCTGAAATAGAACGGTGCATCATGAGGAAAAATGTCATCAAACGGCTCTATTAGATTAAACATTGAGAGGATGATATAAGGTTAAGGGCCTATATATTTACCATAAGCCCCTCCCCCTCCCCCTCATTTAGAAATGGTCTCAACACTCTCAAAGGAATCTAAATGAAAATTTAAGTTTTGTTAAATTAATTGTATGAATAAGAAAAGTGAAGCAAATATACACCTAAACAAGTTTACTGGTTTCTATTAAGCTCTAAACTGTATTTCTGTAGAGGTTAGTTCTTTCCCTGTCACTTATGATAAACATGGCTTTCACTGTTTTCATACACATCCTTAATCAGTATGAAATTGTTTATGATTTGTCCACTAGCACTAACCTAGTTCCAACATTGTAAGCAGGTCATACGGGGAAGAGCACATGTTAGTTAGCGCTCTAACTTCCTTAGCGATCATCCGCAGTTTCTCAAAGTTGATGAGGTCCTCTACTTTGGAGTCATTGCCGAGATGAATGAAAGTCAAGTCCTTTTTCACCACAGGGTAGAACGGAATCTTAAAACACATATTAATTTTTTTATATCAACTAAATTGAAGGTCTTTGAGGTTTGTATGAGAATAACATGGTAAAACCTCAATAAAGTCATTTAAAATATAAATCATAGATAAACAATTTGTTAAAAGCTAAGTGTGTGAAGCTCACTTTTTAAAATGTTGTTGAATTGAATACAATAGAATAAAAAATTGTTAATTGTTAAAGCTTTAAAATAATGACAATTTAAATGCTTTAATTTTTTATAGCTGTACAAAGTCCACTTTTTCAATTTGAAGCGAACTTGAATCGAATATATGAAATATTCTCAAACCCGAATCAAAGTTATAATATTTATTTTATGGTTTTATTTGTTTTATGCTAAAAAATTATTATATTTAGCTTATTTACATAACTTTACACATTAAAATAACTTATAAAAGTTTTAATCCACAAAATGTTAGTAATAGTGAATTCAATTATGATAAATCAAGTTGGCAATGAAGTGTGTAGGAAAAAGACCGCAAGGGAGGCCAAGAAAGAGATGGGAGGAGAATATAACAGAAAGTGTTCAAGTGAGAGGAGAAAAATGGAAGAAATTAAAGGAGAAGAATGGTAGAAGGATAGAGGAAGATGGAGGCATTTTACTAAACTGACCCGGCCACAGGCTGGAAACAATTAATGATGATGTATAGTATTAATGATACTTTACTCACTATGGGGGGTTGTGACTGTTCGCTGCTCACGAGCTGCCGGTATTTACTCATGTTCCTGGAAGGATCCATAAGATCTTGAAGGTCGCTAAACAGTTTCTGGTACTTGCTGGGTAGCTTCTCCCATGACATCCTGAGCCGAGACACGGCCCCATGGCCGAGACCAGACACAATGGCAAACATGGAGTTAAAGTTCTTGCATTCCTTACATTGTCCTGTAAAACATAGTTAGCATTTTCTTAAATTTTTGTGTGACAGTAAATTGTTTGTTTGATGAGAGCTAATAATTATTTTTGATTAAAAAAATAATCATGCATAAATTCAACATTGTAATCTTGTGTGTGTGTGTGTGTGTGTATATATATATATATATATATATATATATATATATATATATATATATATATATATATATATATATATATATATATATATATAAAATAGTATAATTAATCTATTAAAATAGTATTTTCTTTATTGTTAATGACATAATAGACATGGCAAACAAAATATCACTTGTCAATCTTCTAACTTAAATTGTACATTTTAAAATTTTCAAGGCTTTGACAGATTTGCAGTAAAAATAGTTTATTTTTAGCACCGTATCTTACTACCCGTAAGGGTTGTATACTCAATTTTATTTTGATTAAAACTTAAGTTGGTAATACAGTATTTATTTAATTTGAAGTGGGAATTATTTTTAGAAGGAAGCCGCTGATAACATGATAAATAGAGTAAAAGTCTTTATTCACTTTGACAAAAGACACTAATGGATAATTTATTATTTATCTGTTTATCACCACATTTTAGTGGCAGATTGTTGGCAATGTTATCTTAAACTTAAGGAAGCCAAACTCAATTTCTCGATAGGCTTGATTCTTATTGGCTTAGAAATAATCTACAGAATCTTTAAATGTTGTGTTGTGATCACAAGTAAATTATTTACTAATAACCTCATTAAAAATATCTTATCAATATTCTTCATTGTATTTTTAATTTCAACTGTAAAGTTTCAATATTTTCACTACTTAAAAATGTAAATCACGTCAAAAATAAATAATATATAAAATCTAAACATATTCTATTACTACAATGTTAGGAAACAAAAGAGAAGCTAAGCCATTAGCTTTCTTAAACAACCAAGTTTGCTGGAATTTTCTCTGTCCATACTTAACTTAAATGTATAATATTACTTAAAGTTGAGTAAAAAAAATAAGGTTAAATCACTTACTAGCTACTTTGATGAACTGTTTGATGATCTTGGACCTTCTGACTACATTGTGCTCTGAGCACACCTCTGTCACTACCCAGAACATCTCACGGTTCACCAGCTGAAAAGTTTAGAAAAAAACTGCATGTTACAAATAAGTGCACTTTTAAATTTCTTTTTTTTTTGTGGGGGGGGGGGGGGGGGGGGGTGTTTGGTCCACCCACCCCACACATAGAAAACACACGTGTATGATTTATGATACATAATCTGCTCTGATAGTAGAGGAAGCAAGACTGAGATGGTATGGGCATGTAATTTAAGGATGAAGAAGATGAGGATGCCAAAGAAAATGAAGTACTGGATTTATCTGAATCCAAGATGAGTTTTTTCCCCAAATTTGTAGCTTCAAAATCTAGGGGTTTTCTTAAAATCACAGACCAAGGAATGGATTAGGCCTACATCAAAAGGTAGCATTTTACATCTTTATTAAATATTAATACAATAGTGAGCGGCTGCCTTTTTTTTTTTTTTTTTTTTTTTTTTTTTTTTGTAGAGATTTTATCCATTTTCGCAGATTTTAAAGGTATAAAACAGATCACAAGGTATTTGGTTATTTTCACAAAATTTTAGGCTATTTTTTTAGGTTATCGTTTAAAATAACTACCTAGTTGTGGCTTGATATGATACTTGATAACTATAGTATCGAGTGATATCGCAATAATTGATACTATATGCTAAACATCTTGATACCACTCTTTAGTATTCAACACGGTTAACGTCTCAAATTGGTTGGGGCTAGTGATGGGCATAATCAAATTCAATTTTATTTTGTTGTGCTGTTTTTTATTACTATTCCAATTACTTCAAAAAGATATTAAAAATTCAGCCATTTACAATAATTAAAATAGATTTAAAAACAAATAATGAATTATCAAATTGTTATGTATTTAAGACTTTAAACTTTGCCTACATATCTAGCGCTTGTCAGGTAAAACGCAATGAGAAAACTCGAATCGATTTTAAACAAACATTCAATAATACATATAGTTTACTAGACAATTTTAGTGATGCCCTAACTTTAGTTTTAATTCATGAAACTCCACAAAATAACTTTTGAATAATATCAAATAAATTATTATCTTTGATTAGATGTTTTTAGATAATCAATTTTGAAATAAGAATAAAGATTCTTGCTTTATCAACACTAAATTTTTACACTTGGCTGTCATGGCAGCTGACTTTTACAGTAATTCATAGCAGACGTGTTTATCGGTTAGATTTTTTTGTAACATGTGAAATGTGTTTATCTTCTCTTTATAAAAGCAACAGTTTGTTGTATATTTGTCTTTTGATTTCTTCCTATATCTCTTTACAGATGGAGGCATTTTACTAAAGTGACCTGGGTAAAGGCTGAAAAAAGTTGTTGATGATGAATCTACTCTTACACTGTAATACAAATAAGTCTTGATAATGACATATTTAGTGAAAGCAGTTCAGTAATTACCTCAGAGAACTGTGACAGCATAGGTTTCCCATATCGACTCTTGAGATCAAAAAGGTCATCAACGTACTCTGTGCTCTCTATCTGCCTAAATATGCTGAAATCTTGTAGAGTCAGTTGTATTGCTACCTCAACGGCGTTCAGCTGCAAGAAGTTAACCTGACTCTCTCGGATCAACTCTGGCGCTAGCTCGTCTGGGACAAGAGTCTCTGTCGTGCCGTTGGTCTTCAAGTAATACCTGTACAAGTCACATATGCATGTTTAAACTCTTGTTTACATTGTTAAAACACTCCATGGTCCTATCTTATAAACAATACCATAGTGGAAATGAGCAAGGTAAGCATTCCACCATTCAGTGTGAACCACAAGTATCCTACGTTTACCCTGATAAGTAACAAGAGTATCTTATATGGTTCCACTATGGCTCAGCATATAATATAAGACAATAAACAAAGTTTACTTTGATAAGTGGCGATTGATGGATATTAATGTATAGAAAACATAAACTAATCAAGTATTTAAATCAGGTGCGCACGTACATACACACACACACACACATATATTTAAACTAATTCCTTAGATTACAGACTAAAATGTATCATGTAAAAATGATCCTAGTCCCCTTTAATAAATGTCTGAATCTAAAATGAATTAGCTTGGCTATCATATTTATGATAAATGTTTAAAAATTAAGTGACACAATGGCTAAATAATTTTAATTTAAAATTAAAAATAGATTTAATTACCTGCTACTGAGCCCTATCCTCTCAGCCAAATTCTGCAGCTGATCTTGTAACCTCCTCTGCTTTATGATCCCCCCCTCCGCCACTGAAACCTCACACAAGGAGAAGTGGGAGCTGGGATCAGTGATGCCAAACTCTTGTAGTGCCAACATAACAACCTCATGGGCAGTCGTCTCCTTGTGCACTAGCAGGTACTTGCACGTTTGGTCAGGTTTGTACACCTGGGAAAGGTTTAAATATATTTGTTCATTTAAAGATGATTTGGATTGTTTATTTTACACAGACACATTCAATAAGTGGTCAATTATTGAGGATATCTTCTTATGCAGATGATGCTTTATTGCTGGATAAAGTTATTCAAACCTCACACTAAGCTAAACAAAGGAAAAACTGTGACAAACGGATCTCTTTGATAAACATTGAAAGTAAGTCTTTAAATTCACAATTTAAACTTATTATGGCAATTTTTGTGTTACATCAGGCACCTTCTTCAACAGAAGAGGGTGGAGTAGTGTGCGTTATACTCTCTTCTACTGAAGAAGGGGCCCCTAGTGTGCCCCAAAAATTGCTGTGATGTGTGTGAATTGTGAGCTTGAGACATTTTTTCTGTTAGGTGTATAGGACTTATCTTTCCTACTTCCTTTAC
Source organism: Timema cristinae (assembly GCA_039000515.1). NCBI lineage: Eukaryota > Metazoa > Arthropoda > Insecta > Phasmatodea > Timematidae > Timema > Timema cristinae. The sequence goes on along the minus strand of JBCFYV010001001.1, from coordinate 23,548,217 downwards.
TACAGCCAATATCATTGCTGAGGGAACAGGTCTTGTGGAGAAAGGCTTTATCTTCATTCTCTCTCAGTTAACCGTTACCAAATCTCCTCATTCTCAGTTATGTCATGAGGTGGTGCGTTGGGGTAAGAACTGGCAACCAACCTTAGCTAACCAGTGTTGCGAAACTTGTCTTATATTTGAGGAGAGATTGACCATACGAAAACAAGATAATGACAAGCACTGTTACCTAATAGTAGCAATGAAATTCCCTCAGCGATAATATCTAATGTTACTAATCTACATAAATTAAATAAAAAGAATGAGGAAAGTGAATTATAGCAACATTTGTTTGAAGAAAGGATCAAACACTAATAA